>BQNB010121487.1:2141-20451 GCA_026074375.1 Tanacetum coccineum
AATGTAGGTTCAGTTTGGTTCACAAAAGTATTATTCTTTTGAAAAATTTCTTTATTGAGTTGCATCGCAATTTCAAGAGACAGTCAGTGTTGTTCAAGTTCAGAAAATCTTTTTGAAAGTTTATTGTACTCATCTTTTTCAACCATATTGTGTTGTTTGATAAGCTCAGCTTTAAGTTCTAGCACAGAAGAATTCACATTCACAGAAGTATTTATATCCAACGAAGAATTCACAACAATATTCACAATATCTTGAGAAATGATTTGATCCAAGAGTCAATCGTTTTCAATCAAAAATTGTTTCTTTTGAATTTCAAAGCATTGTTTGTCTACACTATACTGTTGAATGACAGCTTCTATTTGGTTAAAAACTGTTTGTACTTCCGTTACCTCATTTAAAAGATCTTTATCAAAAACATTAAATATGTATTTTTTTTTGTAAAGGGTTTCCCCGGTAAATGTATTACACTAAAAAACATTTTAGTACAAAAGGTGCAGGTGAAGTCCTACACCCCCATCCCGTTACATGGGCAACGACATGAGCTTGACAAAACCAAACTCATGAACAAGCTTCAAAAAGCTACTAACCAAAAACACTAAAATAAGAATGACACACCCATTCTTATTACTACCAAAGAAAGAAGCAAAAACAACTTTCTGAACAAAGCCATCGAGATGGCAAATAAAATTCCTAAAAAAGACGACTCATAAAGAGAGGCATATAATAGAAAATAAAGCAATTTCTTTCAGCAGCGTCATTCACGGCTAACTTTCATAACCTTCACGGCTAACTTCCCAGCAGGTCTTATGCATTCTGGAGTGTGTAATATTTTGTACAGAAAGAGGAAAGACTAGCATTACTTCCATGATCTTGACGACATATCTATGTACTATGCCATACAAGCAAAGACACCAGATTCATACACGAATTCCACATTTGCAAATACAATAATAAAAACCCTAAAATAATGTTTTGACAGCGTGTATAACCATGTCGCAAAATCAATATCTAAACCCTAATCATTAGGGTTTCAAGCCACGACCATCTTCCAAATAAACTTCCTACCTACAAATCAGTAACCAAGTCTTACCAAACAAACTAGAGCAAACTGATCTTAGGTTTTCTAACCAGCAATCTGGCATGAAATCTGCAATGAAGAAGCATTACCAACAGCATACCATCTTAGGGATTTCAATACAAAACCCTAAAGAATTAAGGTTAAGTTCATGATAAAGAAGCATCTTAAGATGCGCAGCCATAAACCAACAAAGCAAACCTCAAAATCACTTAATAATAAACAGCAAGACCCTAAAAAAGGGTTATTACTTTAAGAAGATACAGCAATGATTTAGAACTGCACGAACAACGAACCACCCATAGCACATGATCCCATACGATCAGCAGATCGGACAAAGTACCATAAACTAACCAGAGATCATCATATCTCTTCCAAATACCGAAACCCTAATTAAGGAGCGAACCAAGAAAAGGGTCGATGGCTAAAACCCAAAAGTTAGGGTTGTGTCCATGATGGAACAACATCCAGGGATGCGCAGCCAAAAACCACCAAGCAATATCAAAAAAAGGCAGTAAAACCCTAGTTTCAATCGATGCCCTAACTAATGAGATTATAGCAACAATTAGAATAGGGAAAAAGTTGACCGGAGAAGGATAGGAGTGGCGGTCGGATTTTTTAGGGTTTTCTCTCCCTTTGGGTGGGAGAAATTAAAGTCTTTAAAAATGGAATTATTTCTTTTAGAAAAACAACTTTAGTATGTTCAAACCCTCATTCCCCTTCTGTTAAAGCATCGAGCGTGATCTGCTTTTTCACCACATTGTCAATTTGGCCAAGATGGTATTTAAGCTTTTTAAGGCTTGTATTAACCAGGCTTACCTTAGAAAGTTCTTGAGGAGCCTCAATTTTGACAGGCAAAGAAGCAGATTGGTCAGTATTAGGGTGTAAAGTTTGTAACCGGAAAGCTTGTTCATCAGACAGTTATTGTTGTGGGACAAAACGTTTACCAAAATCTTTAGATAATCGATTTAACTCAACATAATTAATTGGTTTAGTGTTAACTTTCTTTTCTAAGACCATTGGATCACTTTGTTTTAAAAGCATTTTGGATCGACTCTCTTCCTCAAGCATCAAAGTCTCTTCAGAATCAGCAATTGAAATCACATTGGTTTCCTTAGCAATAACACTACCATCATAAAGCATTGGCCTAATCTGCTGAACTTTCTTAAGATAGAAAGGATTTTGAAAACCAAGAGCTTGTTTCAGGTTGTTATCATAGAAAACTTGTGGTTTCGTGAGCATATGCACAGTTTGTGCGGAATGACCCATTTTACAAACAATATTATCTAGTTCTTTAACTTTCTTTTCCAAAGCAATTTCTTTATCAATATTCTTAGCTTCCTTTTCCTTGGATTCGTTTTTGAAAACATTTAATGTTTTTGTTAACAATTCCTTTTCCTTTTATTGTTCACGAAGAGTTTGTTTAAGATAGTTAATTTCTTTTTCAAAATCCGCAAACTATGCATTTTCTCTCGAATTATATCATCCATTATAAGCTTTTCTCGAGTACTTAAATCCGCATTTTGTCTTTCTTCTAGCAATTTTACCCATTCTTTGTATCTTTCAAGCTCAGCAGATAAGGATTCATTGAAAATTAGATTATCCTTATTGACCTTGTTACAATTAGTTACTTGATTTGATAGTTGTTCAAACACAGATAATATCATGGCATCTTGTTGCTTGTTTGGATTGAAGTGTTTGTAATAGCATAAACATGCTTTGCATTTTTGTGTTTTCAGTAGCATGATAATGAGAGTAAGGAATGATATTGTTATCACTGGTTATATCATTCTCTGGATAATTCACAGATGAGTTTTGTTCAGTTTACGGCATTCTTATTTACCACCAACTTTGATTTGCATATCTTATGAGTTTTTTTTGAGTGGCGTACCTCGGAGCGGAGAACATCTTATCTGTAACTAGAACAATTTGGGCTCCATTATGAATACTTGCTTTTTGGCTGTTATAGACTGTGGTCACAGTGAGATTCATATGCATCCAAATCAATCTAACTTGATTAAGCTGCATTGCGTGTAATTGACGTCTGGTAACTGGGTCATTTTTATGCAACCTACTAAGGTCTGCAAAAAATGCTAATTCCTCCTCATTTTAGAACTTTAACCAGATCCTTGTGCTTCAACCTAAAGAACTTTATTCTCTAAACGCTTGTACGCATCACTTTTTCTCTTTTTTGGCTTTGGGCACTATCTTTCCATGTGACCTTCCCTTTGGAAGTTAAAACACTTCACAACCATTTGTTGACCTGAATTATTCCCTCTAGTTCCTAAGATGTTAGCCCTTGTTCTCCGGGAGTAACCAGCTCTGCAAAATGAAATTTGTTCTCCCCTGAACCGGTTGAATAGTCACTCTTCCATCATGAATAGTTGCTTGCTGTCTTGGGTTGGAAGAATTTCTTAGTTGATTATTGGTAGATGCAAAACGAGATGTGACGACAGTAGACATAAATAACATCATTTTGTTAATGGCATCAATAGGGTCATCTCCTTGCTTAAACACAGGAACTGCTATACCCGGAAGTCTATTCTCGAGAATTTCAGTCAAGATGTATTTGTTGATTAACGTAGAGGACTAATAGACTTCAAGTCTGAGAAAATGGATTATAGTTGTGTACAAGCATCTTTGTTGTTCTTTGGATGAGTAGAAGCCATTTAGATCATTGCTGACGGATAGTAATTGCACATGCTGGTCGTGGATGGATAAAGTCAGTTAGGAATGGTTGTGTGGATGAAATTGATCCCATATTGAGGAGACTGAGATGGTGAAAACTGTTGTTGGAATTGTGGATTGGTGTTTGAAGTTTGTTTATGTGTGTGATGTTATGGGAATGGGTATGTAATTTGAATGATTCGAAACTAGTTGCAAGTGGTTCGTAATTGCGTTCAATTCATCTTACGGACTTCAATTTGCAATGATGTTCTTGTTGTTCAAGATATGCATTAAGATAATCGAAGTTTGGTAGTGTGCAAATCTTTTACATGTTTGACACCAGGTCAACTAAACTTATCCATTCAATGTGAAAGGCTGTTTAAGAAAACTTCGGTTAATTTGACCTAAAATTGCTCTAATTTTCATTTTGTAAATATTCATGTCATTGATCAGCTGAGTAAATCTTAAGTAATACTGATGAAGTGATTCCCCTTGATGGGTAGAGCAGACTTATCAAATGCATAATAACAGGTTTTACACTCCTTTCCTATTTGTCTAATGTTGTACGCCTTGCTTTTGTAGTTGAACTCTTTCCCTTTGATCCTTGGTAAACTCTGTGATGATTAACATTGTTGATAGACTTCAGTTGGTTGTCCTTGAAGATAAGATTGATATTAGTTGCTTTGAGATTCACAATAGCATGAATTTTTTCCTCGGTTGACAGACAATTCCTCATTTTCTTTTGTCATAGGTCACACCCTTTTTCTTCAATAATTGGCCAATTGAGTGGGACCATGTTCGGAATTAATTCAAGTAATCAATTCTTCCTATTTCAATTTTGTTTTGCTTGTATTGTTCCACTTTTTGCTTTTCCAAGAATCATACAGTGGTGTTTTTCCGGACTTTGGTGTCGATTGTACCACCAGAGGAGTATCTGAATTTAGCCAAGAGTAGTCACTGTTGTTGGTATGTAAAAATATTACTTGTTGATTGAACAGTGATAAGAAGTAATTGTGTTAAAGTGAAGTCCTTAGGTCTTGAGTTTACACAGGCATTTTTACAATTTCTTGATTGATAAATGAACATGAGGTAAATAAGTTAAAATATTTAACGGGAATTTTACACATACAAAGGAAAAATACGGTATAAATCTTTTTGGCCAAAGTGTATGGTATTATATCGGTTAAGTTTATTATACGTATAAATCGGTTAAGCTTACACGTATAAATCGGTTACCCTTAACAAACATATAAATTGGTTACCCTATCAAACGTATAAATCGGTTACCTTATTAAACGTATAAATCGGTTACCCTTAACTGATGTATAAATCGGTCAAGCCTATCAAACGTATAAATCGGTTACCCATAACTGATGTATAAATTGGTTAAGCCTATCAAACGTATAAATCGATTAGACCACCAAGAAAGCGTAATTAATTCAGTTCACATTAATCCGTATTATAAATGTGTTAGGATTCATTATATGTGACGACATGAGGATAAATTTTTACCTATTAGTTAATTTCACTTACCCCACCATACGTAGAGACTAGGAATGAGTCATTTTAGTAAACTTATTTATAGAGAATGGTGGATAAATACCCCTCTAATGGATGCTTCCATGGAGGGGTTGGGGACTTGTTGTCATTTTACATTGTCAACTCATAATAATGTCTTCTCTCACACATTTTTATGTTATCTCATACCCGTGTTCTCCACGTACTCTCGTCCTGTTTCACTCATGAGACTTAAATCATACGGAACATGTATTAGAGTAGCGCAAGTGTATGGTGTTATCTCACATTTATAACTGTGAACTTCTACTCAGAGACGACAGAAAGGAATTATGTTACTCTCACTGTTTAGCTGAGTATTTTCAATTGGAATCAAGATTCCTGGTTGTGTTCTATATAGTCTATATGAGTAGGAAGATGAACTGTGTCTCTAGAGATATCTGTGTGTTCACTGTCTGTGCTTTTCTCAAAGCTCAGTATGAGACGTGTTGTAAATACCATCGACGTCCAGTTGTTGCTTATGCAAACTGTTATCTAGAATGTGCATCTAAGATGAGTAATAACACTGATCTCTAGAGAAATATTCTGCTAATAAGTCCTCAGTCTCTATTAAGTGTCTTCGGCTTTTTGAGAAAGAACTGTCTTGTATTATAATTTATGGTATGTTTTCTTCTTAAGTTTGTATGTAGTAGATAAAAGACCACATCACGTCCAGGTGAGATAAACAGACCGTTTGTGTCGTAATGGACAGTGATGAACTCTTTGTAGAGAGTTGTTTTTAGTGTGATCAAGTTGCTGTTGTGCCGTCATCCTCTCTCTACGTATCTACTCATATTATCGCTCCTGCCAGGCATAGCCTAGTACTGTACTCTCATTACAATTTTTGTGATACAGTGGAGACTATTTTTGAGATGTGTTAAGTCAGTAGTGTGTGTGCCCGGACTATATGACTGCCTTAGCTCAGACACTCATGTAAGTGCCGCAGTAACTGAAGGCTGAAGCATAGACGTCTCACGTACTGTCTAGAATCTCCTTGCATATTTCAGGCTACTTGCACAAACGCACCACAAATCCCCTCTCGGCGATCATATGCTATATCGACAGTATGCGCTTAATGTCCGCATAACATGAATGACTGTGTAATGTGTAACAATAAGAGGTCACTTTATTGTGTCGGAGAAGCGCTGTCTAGCATGTATCACATGTATGTCTGTGTAACTGGTACTTATGGACACTCACCAGATTAAAAAGAGTTGTGATTGGGAGAGAGCAAAGTGTCGCTGCTACAGAAGTACCTGTGGTATCATAGTAGTGTGATCATGAGGAGTTAGAATGAAATGGATAGCGTAATACTGTCTAGCTCTGTGGTAATATGACCAATTTAGTTTATTCATCGCTGTGTCTCATAATATCTAGTCTCGGTAACTCTAGAACCGTCTCGCTTGAATACCGATATGTCTTGAATACATTAACAAAGTCGCAAAAGATCTCACTCTAAAATATGTATAGTGAAATTCGAGAGTCGTAGTATTCCTCAGCATCGATGCCATGATGTCTGTGTATATTAGCAAGAGGTGACACCGCCAGTCTCCACTCTGTGCCCATCAACTGACATCTCACTTACTCACACTATATATAGACGTGACAAATGAATTATGTCTGTTCGCTCTCCAGATGTCACAAATTATCACTGAGTCATCTGATGACTATCCTAATAATGACCGTCTATTTCATTGCACATTTATCTGTTATGTGTTAAAGTTTTTCTATCTCTCCATGTTTATATGTGTGTTATTAATCTAGATGATGATGCCAACATAGATATTTGCTTATGAGTTCTCTGTTAATACCTTACGTTTATATATTCTAGAGGAATTGTAGTGTTAACTATGGAGTGAACATACTTGGTGAAGAATATATAGAACTCCTGAAACCAAGGCTCAGTCATTATTACGGCTCTTGGAAACGAAGAGCTCTTTGGTTTCACTTGTTGTCTCTTGATATTCTATCTCAACCTAGAACTTGTACTCACCTATATCATTCGTAGGTAAAGTGATACGGCGGTACTTGTGTGTCATCTGCAATTCACCAAAAGGACATGTATAAGAATGAGATAGAACTATCACATGCCATCTATAGATTAAATGCAACAAAGTCTTCATCACACAGAACTGCATCGCGCATGCGTACGCCCTCGAATATTCTATAGTAGATTTTACTTATAGGATATAACAGTCTCAATACCGATGTGAATTTCTTTGTGAGATGTGTAAAATCCAACAGAAGTGTGAATATACTTCTATGTGTCTCCGTCTAGACTTTGTTGTAAGTGAAACTCATCGATTACTCGTTGTCGAGTGTGATATCCAGATGCATCTGTTCTCAGCGCAAATTGATCACGATCTCATCAGTACCCCTATTCCGACACCGATATCTTTGTCAGAGAGTGCTTCCAGATAGACAAGTGCGAAGTTACGTTCAACTATAACAAAGTTTGATAAGGTGTTGTGTGTGTCACGACAAGAGAACATCTCATACTAAACGATCGCATCTTATTCTCAACGTCTGATCGAAGTAGTCAATTTGTTTAGTGCGAGGCAGACATAAAGTGAGCAAGATATCTGCAAAGAAGCAGCGTCATACAAGCAACTTCTGTCTCAGATCCCACTATGATTATATATTGTGGATGAAATATACCGAGTAGTGAATGTAGTACGTCTATCTCTATCTTGTATAAGTCGAGTTATCCTACGCTGATAATTTGTGTGGACACCTCTATATCGTGTGTCACCATCACACGTTTCGTGGTTGACCTCTCTTTGGCCTTATATATAAGACATCACCCGTAACCTCTGAAGCTAGCGTGGTGTAGATTGTTCTCAATTTGATGTTTACGTTTCAATGTCTTGAATAAAAGGCTCTAAATCAATGTAGTGTTGTGTGGTTTTACGCTCTAGTCATTGTGACGCTAAAGTATAAAGATGCTTGAGGTTCTCGTGAGTGTTTTCGTCTGATGACATATTGTAAATGTTCTTAATAGTATTCTGCATTCAGTATTGCCTCGGTTATGTTTAATTGCTGTTGCAGCCATAATTTTTATCTGTGGAACTTCGATTTGAGAGACTACTCGAGAGGCTTTCATATACTTCGTTATGTGCGTATCCTGATGAACATGTTCGCGCTCTTGTCAACGTAAAGCACGCAAAGATGAGTGTTACTAGGGACCAGAGAAGCCTTAAAGTCACTAAGGAATTTGCGGTAGAGCTGTGTGTGTAATACTCAAAGAAAGTTCCAATGTAGTACGAGATTAATGATGTCATCATACCTAGTACCAATATAGGATTACACCTTAAGTAAATCACTGCGACAACCGTTCGTCTGAGATCTCTCATTTGAAGATCGTAGTAAGACTTTGTAAGGGACCATTTTGATGGCGCTCGAGTCGCTGATGGTTCAAGTGGAAGTTCAGAACTGTGCTCAAGTATCGCGAAAATATGTGGATCATAAGAGAGTAGATCAGATGGCTGTTGTGGGGAGTTTGTTCCCACTAGTTGTGAAATGACTTACGCTAGTCCGACACAGAGCTGATGCTAGTTTAGTTGTGGTTGTAGTAATTTACTAGA
This sequence comes from Tanacetum coccineum, assembly GCA_026074375.1. Classification (NCBI taxonomy): domain Eukaryota; kingdom Viridiplantae; phylum Streptophyta; class Magnoliopsida; order Asterales; family Asteraceae; genus Tanacetum; species Tanacetum coccineum. Next base: position 11,022 of record BQNB010121487.1, read on the forward strand.
GTGTACTGTCGTAGCAGAGCTTAGGGTTATCAAGCATCACCATGCTTCTTTAATCCCTAAGATAAATTATAATCAACAAATAAGGATGCTTTATGCAGATGCGTTTAATTGTAACAGAATTCTATGTGTATAGGTTTAAGGAAGAAGTACCGCCTTAACCTTAAGAATGATATGCCGCCTCGAGAAAAGTAATCATCGCTCTAAATAAACAAACCATCGTTTTGGTTGGATTAATATTTGGTTAATACAGTTTTCTGTATATTTGGATAGACAGCTCTTTTTATCATTGTTTAAATTTGCTTTGGTGTGTTTTAGTTGTCTGAATTGGTTTTAGTCACCATAAAAACCTGTGCAAGGTCTCTCTACTGGAAAACCCTCTTATCCATTTAGATTTGGACTTTATCATACGGTTTAGCTTTTGTTTTGGCAAAGATTAGACTAACTTAGAAGTATGAAAAACCAAAGTCATTTATTAATTGAAAGTGTTTCTCGCTTTTAGTGTTCCACACCTACTTACATTGTGAATTCTACCACGATTGGGTACATGTCTGTTTAAAGTCGTTATTTTTTGGTTAAGTCGGCCAAAAATATAAATTTAAAAGCTTGAATCATAAATTTACAACACACAGCGACACAATTCAAGTTTTTGGCTGCCATTGCCAGGGTTCTGTAGAATTATTCTTGATTGTTATTTGATATTTTGGTTTTTTTAAACATTAGAATTAGATCTATAACCCTTAGGATTAGTGTAGTTTTAGATTATGTCTATATTCTTGTCTATTGGCTTAATTGTGTTTATGTAAACCACGGCGTAATTCAGGTTTATGATTACGACGTATAAAGTTTTTTGATGGTTTTCTGCTCCTTGTCAGTGTATTATAGGATGGGGACGTACCCGGAAACATTAACTATAGAAGAATACATCAGGCTCGAGGAAGAAAAAGCTCGAAAACGTAGGAAAGTGTTTAATGGGAGGAAACTGACTAAGTTTGGTTAAAGATGCTGGTATATGATGAAGCGTTCACGACCTTCAAGATCGTTGAAACCGAATTCCCATGCTATCGTCTTCAATGTCAGTTTGACCATCGAATGAAACAATCTCTTGTGAACCCACAGGTTAAGGTTGTCTCTTAACGATAAAGGAAATTGACTTTAGAATATCATTTTGACGAATCGACGATGAAGATTACCTTAGTAGTTTTTGACATAAACTTGTTTTTTATAAAATTATTTCTTCCAATGATTGAAAAACAGAATTCGGATTAGGAAAAACGATAATGAAAAGTCAATATGCCTTTGTTTCCATTCAATCGTGCCTACGGGTCAGGTTGTATTGGTGTTTTAGGTCTCTTTAAGAGATTTGTGTAGAATTAAGTTCCAGCCATTTGTTTACCATTGTGCTGCTAAACGTCTAAAATATAGATTTCTCAACTCAACCCACTTTTTTTTGCCCTTCAAAATTTTACAATGAATTTGATTTGAAAGTTGAAACATGTGAAAACCTAAAGATCTATGGAATTCGTTATAAAGCTCAGGTTGTTTAGACCTTTAGCTAGGATTATATCTATGTTCATAAGTTTAATTAAACAAAGCGGATTTCGGAACATAGATATTCAACAAGTTTTCCAATTCATACGTTTCCATCAAGCCCACTAATTCTAGACGATCAAACTCTAGAAACGGGTTTATCAATCTAACAGGGATCCAAAAGATCCTTGGGGGGCTACTACACTTAATTCACTAGACGTCTTCATCTTCTACCGTATTTTACTAACACATTACATCGTTTTTCTGGCACACACTTAATAACATATGTCTTATTGGATCTCTTTATATAATAGGTCACATACAAAGTCTCTTACATTAGGGACAATATATTGCATATTAGGAGATTTGTCAATTAGCCATTATACATTCTAGGCTTCTGTTTGATTATCTAGTTTTCTTCAGTCAATTAGATTTGGTTTTCAGTCTGTATGTTTGACGACATCAGCATTATACTTCTAGTTATTCTGTTTAAATTAGAGAAACTAATAATCATAGCATTAATTCTCTCAACTTTAATGTTTGACAATCTTTATATGCTACATTATTCTTGGATCTTGTTTCTTCTTTTAGCATAATCTTGTGTAGAATCCTCCATCTTTTGTAGAATTTCATAATGTCAAATTAGTCCCTCTTATTTCATTCTTTTGTTCTTTTGTCTCTTCAAAAATCATTATATATTATAACAATCTTCCATATTTGTTGATGACAAATACTAAACAATTGTTCTTGGCACGAAAATACTTCATCATAAGCCTGATGAAATCAAAGACTTCCCCTGAAGTTGATGGATCATGGATCTCCTGAATGAAACAAACTTCCCTTTAATTCATGATATCCTTTGTAACCTTGCCATTGCCACCACACATAATAAGCTTTACAATTCTCTGTATCACTCTTCCACTTTTTGTCTTAAATTCCTAATTGGGGTCTTGTGATAGATATTGCAACTTGGATCCTTTTACAACTACAAACTATATATCCACACTACAATCCAGTCTATCAATGACTCAAATTACTCTTCCATGATACATATTAAGAAAAAATAAATTTAAGCAGTTGAAATTTAAATAGCCACTAGTTAGTCAATAATGACTTAGGCTAGTAGTATAAATGTAAAAAAACCTTCCTCTCTGCGTGGCATTGAACATATCCTGATGGTTAAACATTTTTGTCAAATTAAATGCTTCCCCTGAAACCAATATGCTTTAACCATCTTCTTGAATCTTATAAATTCTGTCTCGCGCTTTTGTATATGATGTTACTGGTTGAAGTACACTTGATATACAAAAATTGATACTGATGTTAAAAACCCCTAATTTTGTTACTTAAGCTTGCAAGGTTGTAGATTGAAAAACTGTTTGTAGAGAATTTGTGCTGTTCTATATCTTAATAACACATACCTCTTGAAATTTATCCAACTCGTCATCTTCGTGTGACACTGAGCACTACAACGTAACTCTTTTAAGTGTTAGTTTACCAGGTCCTCATCCATCCACCCACTTGACGTTAGAAAAACTTAGATAAACCAAGTCCAATCATAATTTGTTATTCGTTCAAGAGCAAGTTATCATTAAAAATTCATGAAAACCACCCAACCCTGATTTCAAGATTTAAAATAAGTCAGAATCCTTCGCGATACTATTTTCAATCTCAAATAAGTGATACAGATTTTAAAAACTTCAGTAACCAATTCTTATATTATTCCCAAAAACTTAGACATTTAACATAACATTCTTTTCTATTTCCCAAGTTCAAACCATTTGTGTGTCACACAATACTTCGAACAATACTAACAGTAGTATATCTTTTAATCACGAGTAGTAGTAACTTTAGTAACAAACCTACTTGCTAGTTGTAACTACCTGTTGTGTCGGAGAATTTCTTATCCAGACGAGAACAAAACTGTGTGTCATCTGATATCTTTAGTTGCAGAACCCCACTCTTCCGATCCATCTTGTGTCTTTAGAAAACAAAAACATTATAGAACGGACCCATTGACAACCTTCAAACACCATTCTTCAACTTTTTTGCAAATATACAATCTAGTAGATCTAGCCTCATAGAGCACCAGGCTCTGATTTACCCACTTGTTTGATCCCATCCTAGATCGTTTCCTTACCTTGTATAGAGTATGTTACCTTGGATAAATCCAAAAATATACCAATAGCCAGAACCCTTGTGTGTATATCAAAGTGTATGCGGATTTCTACTCTTTAATTTTGAAGATATTTCAATGGAACAAACAGTGGAATATGAATGAACAAAAACGATTAACAAAAATGTTCCCATTATTAGTTATGTTAATTATACGAGTACGCTAATCTTAGTTACTAGGGTTACAACCTTGAAGCTTACAAGACTCTTATTCTCTTGTCTGTGTTTTGTTTATTTGTGAAGGATATGATATTGAGATTTAATCCACTAATGCCCTAGAGCCTCCTTTTATAGTACCAGGGACTAGGTCCTGTCGGCTTTCATTATCTTTCCTATGATATCTCAATCTTTTCTAAATGGAATCTTCTAAATAATTCATTGTATATCTTGTACAAAATATCTCTACATTATCTTCTCACGTATTCTTGTTCTCCACTAATCTTTATCTCTTTAAACGCGTTACATTTATCTCTTTGACCAGTAAAATGTCTTCTAACTGTTCGTAATCTGTCCATTTGCTGTACTAATTATAAATAAGCAGTAGTATTATTATACTAGCTTGTACTAATTAACTAACAGTAGTAACCTGTACTAGCAGTCTTAACTTTTACTTAATAACAGCATAACTACTTAGCTATATTTTTGTCTTCAACATGAGCACAGTATTAACTTCAACTATACAACAATAAACTTTTGCTATCTAGTACTTAATTTACTAACAGTATGTAACTAGCAGTTGTGTAAAACTTTTATACTACCAGGTATACTAACCTACTTAGCATAATTCCATTATTGTACCTGTGCCAGTAGTAACTTCTAAGGAATCTATGATAAGTCTTTTAAGACACCCATACATCCTTCGCCCTAAACTTGATGTTCATCTTCTGAATCTTCAAGTTTCCTTCTGTCATAAGTCTTCAATCACACTTCAGGAAGATTTGCATTCAAACTTTTCATTTTCCTTTTCTCTGCTTTACCATAAGGTTCGCAGTTGGATTATACATTTCTCTTGTTTGATGATCACGTTTGAAGTTTTAGTTGAGCATATTGGTGATTGGTAATTGTATGTAAGGGGGTTTCTTCCTTTCAACCAACATAAAAATGTGAGATTATCAAATCTTTCAATAGTGGTAACACCAGATGAATCAATCAACTTTAACAGTATTCACATGTATCCCTTGCAACTATTCTCCATAAATCACTTTTTATGTTGGTTCAAACATAACTCTCAACATCTCCATTTACAATTTTACTCTTTTCTTAATTCATCTCAGGCTCTTTTATACCATACTTTCCATTCACTATCCTCCAAAGAGGATTCTAGGTATTCTCTATCAATTCCTGTAGCATCCTTATCATTGTAGGAGTATCTTTTAGTACTTCCATCTGCTCTTTTAAATTTTCTTAGTGTACTAACATCCCCTCTTTTGAAGTTTATACTTCAATATTCTCATTGGCCATTTTTGGTAAGCAAGTGGTATGTTCACACCCCCCTAGGCGGAATCGCGAGGCTCGTATAATAAGACTGATATCTTCAAAACACACGGTTGTCTATATAAAGAATAGTTAAAATGAAAGTAAAGTTAAGAAAAGACAACAAAAGTGCCATAACAATTACGGCAACCAAAAAACCAAGATCCAAAAATGGCAGTCTTTAGTGATGAAACATAAGTTCCTCGCCCAATAGAAAGATCATACAACTATCATATAAATTCAAACAATAGCAAAAATTCAAGGACAACTAAAGACCATAAACTCTTAAGTCATCCCCCTCTATGTCTACTTCTTGAAACTTCTCTCTTTCTTTTTCCTCGGTTGCTCACTGAAAATTGATGCTTTAAAAACGTCAACACAAACGGTTGGGAGAGTCATAGGTTTAGGAACACCAAATTATAATCCTTTAATTTTTAAATTTATTTGCTACGGATTATTCATAAAATTATTCATGGCTGAAAACAATTTAAGCTAGTTATCACTTTTAGGCTACCAAAAACAATTCACAATCAATCATAAACGGGACGGTACGTGCCCACGAATTCACATAAAAAAACCTGGGGTAATCCATTACCCTCCGGATCAGAAACACACAGAAATGGACTATTATTTCAACCCTCCAGTAGATTTGGAATGAGTAGAGTCACTTACCTCCAAACAGGCAAATTCACACAGGTAAAATGGGATTCTTATTTCAATCCTCCAATTAAGAGTTGGATTAGGTAGAAGCATACTACCTCTAACCAGTACACACAATCTAAAATGGGATCCTATTTCACATGCCTCAATTTAGATTTGGAATAGGTAGAAGCAATAAACCTCTATCCGATAACCAACAGAAATGAGATTCTTTTTTTCAATCCTCAATTAGATTTCGAATTAGGTGAATGCACTTACCTCTAACCGGAAGGCACATCAGAAAAGATTAAAACATTAAGCATACCACATTAATAAACACATAGAATGTTCATTGGCATCAAGTAAACCAATAATCGCCAGCGGATTGTAAAACTCTTCAAAAACATTTCTTTGCATTCTTTTTCCATCCCAATGTTCAAAACATTTAAAAGTGGGGACTATGTAAACTCACCTGATGCTTAGCTTTCACAAAAGGAGTTCCAAACAATACTTCACAAAAACTTACACGAAACTATCTTAAAATTAAATCACTTTTTAAGCTTTCCATTCAATTAGTCATTCAAACACATTATGATGTTGTAACTATCAAATATGATGGATATCTAAGGCTATCTACCATAGTTCTATACTTGTTTTATAAACCTTTTCCAACTTACCTACATTATGTCATTTTAAATTAAATGCTACTCTTTAAATTTTATGTATTAGAGCAGAATTTTATACTCTCTTACGCGTCTTAAACGCACCACTTAAACACTCTCATATCTTGTTATATAAACCATATTTCCATCCATGCTACATATATTTACTTTGAACCCTCTCATAGCTTCCCAAAGCCATTAACCTTTTTACTAAATTACCCCTTAGAAATTCACCAATCCAAAGTGTCTAGAATTCATCCAGAATCTAACCTTCTAAAATTATGACATTGGTTAACCAACTTAGACCTCACTATGACCTTAGCCAAAATTCAAAGAACACACACAATATATGAACTAATTTCCACTTGACTTAGAGCCTCTTAATTCAATGTCTATGTTAATTTTTAGAAAATATTAAAACCAAAACTTAATTTCGGTCACTCCTTATTGTTATACACTACTGATTTTGTAATGGTCCATTTGTCCCACTTCCCGACATAAAAACTCATTGAGGCCGACTTTTCTGGAAAATGTAGGGACTCTCTGAGGGTAATTTCTAGTATGTTGTAAACTTTAATTTATTTGATTCTTTTATGGACCGAGTTATATGGACCTTTACAAGTCTGACCTAAATGTCTGCAGTTATGGAATTAAACGGACTATCCCTCAAGGAATTAAACCAACCGACGGATTTCCCAATCATGTAAACACAATATAAACTAATGATCAAAAACATGACGCCGATAATCATAAACTTCACAGGAAAAACCTCATCAAGAACCCTAATTTTTAACTCCTAATTCTATTAAAACTTTTATTTAAATACCCTAAATCCATCATGTTGGATTACAGATGAAACAAGATTAGAAAATTTTACCTTTAAAAAGAAACCCTAGTTTTTTTTTTTTTCTTCTTTGGAGCTCGGAAAAAAAAATATATTAGGGTGAAGGGTTTGTAGGATTAGTTGGTATTTATAGGCAACAAAGAAATCCCTAGGATAACCTCTAATTAAAATTTGATTTCAATTCAAACTCTTTTCCTTTTTTTTTCTTTTCTAATTTTCGGATTTTACTATTCATGCCAAAAAAAATATATTTTTTTCTTTTATTACTTAATTAATTATCTTTATACCTTAAGTTTTATAAAAACCTAAGTTAATTTGTTAAACCAATTTGCTTGAAAAATTACTTTTCTAAAAATAAACTTTCATTTTTACAAATTACTTGCTATATATGGAAAGTTCTATCAAAAAACTCGCATATTTTCAACAAAACTCATTTTCTTTCACAAATTGACACCGCTTCGTATTTTTATCCATTCACCTAGGACAAAAAAAAAACTTTATTACCAAACACAATTCTCTCTCAAATTACATAAATCATTTCCTATTTCATTATATGTGATAAAATGAAATTTCTCCTTCAAATTACTCTTTTTCTCTTAACTTTTATACCCCCCCAAAACCTTGAAACTTATCTCTTAAATTACTAACAAAAAAATACGTTTACGTAACTAATTACTTAACATTTAACACAAAACGTTAAAATCTCAATAATCATTTACTTGTCACCAAAAGTGAACGAAATGAACTTCACAAAATTATCCCAATGAGACGATCACGCTCAATGGATAAATTATCCAATCTCACATATCCCACACAAACACATATAAGCTCGCATAAACACATAAAATCACATAAACCATACATTGCAACAGGCACATAAGGCAACACTGCGGTTTGACCAACCTGCTCAAGTCATGGTTGTCACATGGTATAGCATCAATTGCTATTTCTTCATCCTTTTTAATTACCAAAAGCTTCTTTAGCTCAACTTCATCATCTTCTTCAACTTCCTCTGACTCTCTTTCTTCCTTTACTTTTTCGTTTCTTGAGGGATTCTCCTGCTGTTTTCACGCTCTTTCTTTTTCTTCCAAGCATCTTCTTTCTGCTGCCTTTAGCTATTTCCTCACTACCTTCTACCTTCTTTTCTTTGCTTTCCTGAACCTCAGAACCCATAGCCACAAAGGTATTTACCCTCTTCATTTCCTTATCAAACAACTTTTGAATTTCATCAAAACTCTTTCCCTTTAGTTGTTTGAATGTGTATCCACCCATGTGCTTAAGATAAGTAGACATTTGAGTTCTCTTTTGTGCCTTGGTAGGAGGTCTGTTTCTCTTTTCTTGTGCTCTGAGTGCAGCAAAATGTTTTCTTCTTTTCTCCATTAGTTCCATAAATAGTTTTGCTTTTTCTTCATCTGTCAACTCCTCTCTTTATTTTAATTGGAGTCTCTCAACCAGCAATCTATCAGCCTCTATTATAGCTTGTGTATTTTCCCATGACTCAATCAATGCTATGTTGGCTTCTTCTTCTTGTTTCCTTGCTAGCTTTTGCTCTTCTATTAATTCAGCATCCAACTTAGCTTGAATATCTCTTGTAATTTGTTCATCAAGAGCAATTTGATCTTTTCTCTTCAAAGGAACTTCAGGCTCAATCATAATACCTTTTTCCTTTATCTTTAGAACTTGAAGGTTGTGTCTCTTGTGGAACTCTGAACTCACTTGGCTCCTGTACAACCACCTCTCTGTCCTTGGGTCTTGTAGTTGTTGTAGTAGCAGCAGTAGTAACAACTTTAGGCTTAGCTGCTTAAATCTGTATAAGTGTCTGAGCCAAAGTGATTTTCTTAATAGTTGTAGGAACAGCACTATCTTCAATACTAGCAGTAGTAACTGCTTCACCAGCAGTACTATCATCAGGCTTAGTACTCTGTTCATCTTTCCCATCAACTTTAGCTTCTACAGGCATCTCATCATCCTCCAAAACTCCAGTATCAAACATTAAGTCATCATCATGTGTGACAATCCGTCAATTTCAAGTCGTTATTTTATTCTCGAGTATTAATTATATTATTCATTTTTATGTTGAGATATGAACTCACTACTAACCGGGAGAATT
>BQNB010121488.1:7404-20450 GCA_026074375.1 Tanacetum coccineum
TGCTTTGAGACATTCTGATAATGAGAACATGCTGAGTTTGATGAATCTAATACACATGTGTTAGAAAGATTCTATACTTCAGGAAATCCTGTCAAGGTGATTCTTCTTAAATTGAATCTACCTGATCACAGGTCGATCCTCACGAATTCGAAGGTTATTCCAACCAAACACGGACGAATGACAAATCCATATTCGTACCCCCGCTTTATTGCTAACTGTTTTAATGCATGATACTTAAAGATGGTGGTGAAGGTACCTGATTCCAGCTGGCTCACAAGATTCATAACCACATGCTCATACCCGACCGACAAAACATAAAGACATCATGAAAGCTCAAGTACATGTTTCAAGACTTCTGCTACTCTGATACCGAACGTCTTTCTTGAAGTGACGAAGTGTTAAAGTTAAAGAACTTCAAGAAAGATGCAACATTAAAGCTTTCCAAGTCAACAAATCAAGAATGGTATGAGCATGTCGGTCCAGAAGTCACAAGATCACAAGATGACAAAGTCACAAGATGGCGAAACGAGATTATGCTTGGTTGATGATCTCACAGTGCTCAAGATCACATCTCCACTTACAAGTAAAGATAAAGGAACAAGCTCGAGCCTAAAGTCAAAGATTACTACAACATATTCACAAGAGAAAGTCAAGTTTACGAGCTGAAGACTAAGAGATATAGCATAGTATGCTAGGTTTAAATTTTGTAAAATGGAGTGACCTCCCTTAGGGGGAGATTGTTGGAAACAAGAAAAGTATCGGTCACTTCCAAGTTGTAATAGTCTTAGCCCGTAGTTTGTTATATGATTAGTCTAGTAAGCTAGTCTGGCCCAAGGCCCATGGAAAGCCCGTTAAGGCCCATGGCCGGCCATGTATGTAGTAGCATATATACCCTCTCCATGTCTTAGAGAGGGTGGTTGGTTGTTTCATTTTCATTTTCACACACAAAATAATCTTATCATCTATTCCATATTACTTTCTCTCTCTAGAAACTTTTGGTATCAAGAGCAATTAGTATCAAGAGCAATGGCTACAATTGGTATCAAGAGCAATGGCTACACACTTTTGGGTCGGGTTTATCTTTATGGTCCGTTTGGTCTAGTCACACTTTCAGATATGTCACTATTGTATTCGTGTGTGTTTGATTCGTGGTTTCGTTGTTCAAGCTTATTTCGTATATCATTTTTTACAGCTTATTTTTTAAGTTTTTATAAGCTTATTTTCGATTTTTTTGGCTTATATCAAATTCTGGGTTCATCATCTTTGTGTTGCAACAGAGACATTCGATCTAAGAATTTTGTAACCAAGGACGATTGTACGTTCTGGTCTTTTGTGAAGGTCACCGATCTAGAGTACCGATCTAAGCAACCGAACGAGTTCAACCTTGTGACACAACCGATCTAATATCACCGAACTAGTTGTTTCTTCATCAACCGAACAAGTATCAAGCTAAAAGGAACCGAACTAGTTGATTCTTAAGGAACCGAACTAGTTGATTCTTAAGAAACCGAACTAACAAAGATTGAAGGAACCGAACTAGTAAACTTTTAAAGTGGAACCGATCTAGTCACGAGCTATATAAGCCGATCTAGTTTCTTCACAAGCAACTGATCTAGACATTTTCATGTTGGAACTGATCTAAACCCAACCGAGTTAACTCGGTAATTACCTAGTTGACTCGGGTTAACTCAACTGAGTCATGACCTATGACAGAAAGGTAGAAGGAGAACTAAACTCGAATTAAACAACAACAAACCACAACATTATTTACAACAGACATCATTCATAACCTCAATACCACAACAAATCCATCAAGACTAAACCTAAACCCATCGTCACAAAGTCAATAACCAACGAATCCACAAAACTACCTAAATCTCTTCGTCACATATTATCATCCTCCTCTTCCAACAACATCAAGACTCGATTTTTTTAACCAAATCGAAAAGATCTTAGATTTATTTCTTTCATGTTGTGCAAAGATCAAACACGAAAGCAAAGTATCATCATTGATCTATGTGAAGCTTAAGCTTCCTTTAATTTTCGAATATAAAGAATAGTTTATAACACTTGGGTTATAACTTTTCTTTGTTTCGTTTTGGGAAACGAGAAACAAAACCAATTAAAATGCCTACCCGAGACCTTTGTGATAAAGTCATATATGCATTTCATGTTTTCTTACTTTTTCTCTCTCTAGAAACAAAACCTTCCTTCCACTCACTCTCTCTCTAGTTCTTGATTGTTTATCATAGATTACTAGTATTCTTCAAACCTACCCGAGACCCATCTTAAAGACGTGAATGGTATGTAGATAATTGATGAATGTTTGTGTATTTGTCATTCGAGTTCTAGGAGAAACGAACCATCAAATGGGTTATTATGGATCTATACTTCGTTTTGTGCAAGAAAATAATAAAAGGCTTGTGTATTTGTATTGGTTTAGGTAAATGAAGTAATAGAACAAGATGATAGATTTTGTTTGTGGTTTGTGTAGCTGCGTATGAAGGAAAGAAGAGGCGTATGATTTTGCAAAAGTGATTAGGGTAACGATAAACTTTGAGGGCTACTTATATGTACTAAAAAATTAGGGTGTGGAAGATTGGGCTAGAGTTGGACCGATCAAATGGACTCAAATGGACCTATAATTTTTGGTTAACTAATTTTATCTAATATATACAATTTTCCCTTCTGATAAGAGAATAAGAATTTGGTATGTATTAGTTAATTCTCTAATTTGGTTTTAAAAGTGACGAATTATTTCTAGAGTTAATGTCAAAATTGAACAATTTGATATTAAGTGGTTAATGGTTGTATTTGGGGTTATTATGACAAAGTGACAATTTTTGTGACAAGACCGGGATCAATTTTATAAAGAATCATGAAATTTATATTTTAAAGGCTAGATTTGGTATTAAATTTTCTAAGTGACTACAGAGTTGATCGGGTATTACTTATTTGTGACTGAAGTTGGATTTCACGAAGGAGTGTACTTATTTTATCTTGAAGTCCGGGTTGGTTGGATGCATGACTTTCAATGATAACTTGCTCGTGCTTAAGATTTAAGTTGAAGACTTGGTTTATCTAGTTACTAGTAGTTGGGGTGGATAGTTGATGACCTGGTTAACTATCACTTAAAGGAGTTACGTTGTAGTACTTAGTGTCACACGCAGAAGACGATGTGGATAGTTTCAAGAGGTGTTGTACTTCTCATGCCTCTTATTTGAGAGTATAGATTACTTAGAGATTTGAATGTTGCACAAATTCTTGACATCGTTCTTCCAACGTTAGTGCAAGCTTAAGTCACAAGAACGGGGAATTCTACTTCAATTTCAAGTTTGGTATATCGGGTTTACTCCATCAGTGGTCACTTCAAATAGCCTACATAAAGGGTGGTAAAGATAGTCAGAGAGAGTTAATGGTTAGAGATTTGATCAGCAGTTGATTCTTACAGGATTCATTTGGGTTTATTTTATTTTTCTCACAAGATTTCAAGTATATGTGCGTACAATGTGTTGCTGGTTCTAAGGTATCAAAACCATCAAGGGGGGAGGAGACATACATCTGAATGCTCAACGGGTACACATGACGAACTTCATACCTTCTCCTTGTTTTAGAGAAGACGAAAGTCATAACCGTAGAGAAAATCAGTGTTGCAACTTGTGGCTTTTGGTGTATTATTCCAACTACGTGGAGGAAGAGATGTAAGAAACAGTTTCTCTGATGATAAAAGAGGTACACAATTGTATGATGAGTCCTCCAGTTAGTACAGTATCTTCACGTATAGAAATGTGTTCATCCGGGACGTACTTGATTTTTATGTTACTGTTTTGGTGTTGTCATTTCGACTACATCCGGTACATACTTTGTTTTTATGGTACTGTTTTGGTGTTGTCATTTCGACTACATCCGGTACTCAGCTGTTTTTATGGTACTGTCTTGGTGTTATCATTTTCGATACAAAGTGTTTTAACTCGTGGCTTTTGGTGTATTATTCCAACTACATGGGGGAAGAGATGTAAGAAACAGTTTCTGATGATAAAAGAGGTATACAATGGTATGATGATTCCTCTAGATAGTCAGTATCCTGCAGGAAGAAATGAGTTCATCCGGGACTTAGTTGACTTTGGTGTTATCATTTCGACTACTTGGAGGGTTTAATTGTCTACATCCAGGACTTAGCTAACCTTGGGTGTTACAAGGTATATCATCATTATCCTGAAGGAAGGAATGAGCACGTCTAGGACTTAATTGACTTTGATGCTACGATTTCGACTTTAGGAATGGGATAGAGTGTGTACTTCGGGTTTTTAGGCTTCATAAAATGAGACTGGTTGCATCTCTTCAACTACATAGGGGAAGAGATACCTTGATACTTGTGGTATGCATTACTTGAGCTTCCAGTGAGAAGAAATGTGAGAAGAATTATTCAAGCGTGAGAAGATACATTGATGATCCAGTTAATGTTTCCCCAAACAGTTAATCACTAAGCTCATTATCAAAGGAGCAATATTTGATGTGGTTTGCTACTAATTCCGCTGTGCACTTAATTATCCGAAGCTTGAAAGAAAGCTTTGAAATTGCTCAAGAGATGATTGCTTATTTGGGGGGAAGCTTTGAAAGCTTCTAAACATAGAATATGTGGCATGAATTACGGGGAAGCTAATTCAGAAGCTTCTCCTTAACCAGAAGTGTATGGGATACTTAGTTCGTGCCTACTACAGTACTTATCCTACAAAGTACAATAAATATGATTCATGGTGGAGTACAGACTTGAAGTCAAATGAAAAACAGATTCTAGAAAACTTTGACATGACCAAAAGTGTAGGAAAATGAAGTTTTTCAATACATGCAGCTAATTCATAAACTTCTAGATGACCAAAAGTGTATAAAGAAATTTGAGCCTTCAAGTAGATCAAAGGCCACTGGAGACATCATCAGCATTGGAAGCTTCGTGGAAGCTCTTGTTCTTAATCATTATGTACTTGTTAGGAAAATATTGTAAGTAATTCCGTATATCATCCCATGGGGGAAGATTATTTGGATTTCATTTTATGTGACTACATTACGGAATTACCATAGTTTAACATACCACCATACGTAGGGACTAAAATAGGCATTTTAGTAATCTTATGTATAGATGGTGGTATAAATACCACTCCATTCTTCCATGGAGGGGTGAGACTCTTGTAATACTTCACTTTTCATTCTATTTTACACACACTAGTTTCTCCCTCTACTTTCTCTCTCTAAATATGACTACGGTGGTGTTTGTTTTTCATAAAGAGGCTCTTAACAGCCTCTTAATCTGACTCATTCAGACGCGCTCAGACATTTGGCCCATTAAGTGCGTTTTTTTTTCTCGGTCAGAGGCTGAAACATCTTAACCAATCTTAACCAACTAGATGTAGATGGGGGGTCTTGATGCCTCTTAATGCCTCTTCACTCTTTGGTCTTTTTTTGTTTTTTGTTTTTTCATTAGTTTATTTTGCTTTTTTTGTTTTTTCTCTCTTTGTTTTATAACTCTTCTTTTAATATTGACGATTAAATGTAATTGGTACTGAAAGAGTTCATTAAAAATATGAATGCATACTGTACGATTTAATGAAGATGAATTTCTTACCTAAACAATATTCAAGAGTCTTGATCATAACATACATAGTGCTAGAATTAATTGTTTACAACTTGTTAGAAAAGGGCAAAAAGGTAATAAACTATTTTAAATAATATTATATACAGTTTATATTGTGAAGTATCTTTAATAATCTATTGAAAATTTTGAACATATTTTTTAAAATTTTGAATCTACTCCACAATATATGACTAATTTGTGAGAATAAATTACGATACAAAATTTTGAATATTTTTTAAAACATTTTATTCTTACGTTGCACAACTATATTAATTTTATGACTAAAATGCTCTATATAATTTTTAAACGTGTTTATGTTTCGTAAGAATAAAACTAATTTTAAGAATAAATTAATTTATACTTTTATCGTTCAGACATTTAAAAAGTAAAAAAACAAACAATATCATTTCATTCAGATTCAGACATTTGTGCATCAGATTCAGATTCAAATTCAGAGCCTCTTAATAAACAAACAGCACCTACCATATGGTTTGATTTACCAAGACCGTCGGATCAACGATTATTTTATTATTGTCAAAATTCGAAGGTTCTTTTTCAAGCCAAGTCCGGGCTGCTCCTTCAAGAGAAAACGGAAACAATATCAACTTAATAATGTCATGTGGGACTTGATTAAGTTTGATCTTTTGAGTGATTTTCGTAAACCTTCGAATATGAGAATGAGGATCGTCGTTTTCAAAACCATGAAACGAGATAGCGGTAACAAGACTAAGGAATCCAATCTTCAACTCAAACTGACTAGCAAGCACGGGGGGTACAACGATTGCATCCCCGACACCATCGGTAGGTGCCTGAAGTAACTCCTCCATCGGTCGGAGATCGAGAGTCGGATTTGAGGATTAGGACCCGCAAGAGGCGGTCCTGGATTGATATTAAGATTATTAGCCACATTAATTTCTTCAAAATCGACTAATAGTGACGGTTCACTAACATTCCTTTGACGATAACGAATAACGCTGATGTATGCTTAATCACACATCATTATAATCCCAGAAAACACTTTAAAACAGACTAATAACACTAAAATATGGATAATTATGTTACAAATATGAATGCATTGTGTTATTATGTCTTACAGGTATAAAGGATTAAAAACGAAGCAAAAACAGTAATTTTTGGGTATCTTTTAATGACGTTTTCACGTTTATCGAGATTCAAACAAACTCGGAAAAATTCCACGAGCACTCCATTGAAAAGAGCACTAAATTACGAGTCCAACGGTACCGGCCTTTCTATCTTAAACCTTTCTAATTTGAACCTTTTACGTCATTTTGAACCTTTCGACTAGTATTAAAACTGACCCAGGCCAAAGAAGGGTTAAATAAATTATTTAATGTATATATAAAGAGACCACTGCCTAGCGCAGTTGGTCTCTTGGTTGGAATTAAATCCACTTCCAAAAGGTCTTGAGTTCGAACCGTGTTGGGGTATTTAACTTGAGTGCCATGTGGCACCATCCCGTCTGTCCACGTGGCAGCCAGACTCGTTCGTTGACCCGACCCGACCCGGCCGTTGACCGTGTTGGGGTATTTAACTTGAGTGCCATGTGGCACCATCCCGTCTGTCCACGTGGCAGCCAGACTCGTTCGTTGACCCGACCCGACCCGGCCGTTGACCTTGTTGGGGTATTTAACTTGAGTGCCACATGGCACCATCTCATTAGTCCACGTGGCAGCCCGACCCATCCGTTGACCCGACCCGACCGTTGACCCTGCCGGACCACTGTTCTGATGGTGGTTCACGGGTGGTCCAACACCGTTGACCGGTGGTCTGGCGGTGGATTCGGTGACGGTACCGGAACAGTGATCATGCCACGTGGCACCACTCAGGTGGTGACACAAGGCGTTTTAATCATTAAATGTCAGTACGAGGTTGCAAGTTTGGTCAGTACGAGGTTTCAGGTTTGGGTACGAGGTTGCAGGCTCGGTTGTTGGCTCGAAAGGTTTGGATAGCGGCTCGGTTGTTGGCTCGGGACACCCGAACCAATAGAGAATCATCTGGAATGCCATGTGGAGCTCAATGATTGGAGGATCGAGTATTTAATAGCTGGCGGTTACGAAGTTCGCTGCCCCATACCAATCATTAGCGTAATTAATACGCTCCTCACTCAAAATGACAAAATTGCCCTTGGTTCTTGGAATGTGACTGGTCGGATCAGTAAAAGGATGAGAATACCCTCAACTACATAAATGGGCTATAAAATGGACGCTCAGTTCATTCTTGTGGGAGTTAGATTTTTTAGTTATAAAAATATAGTGTAGAATAGCTTATTTCATTTTAAGCACTTTTAGCTTATTAGTTATTTTCAAAAGCTTATTGGATATCATTGTAAGGAGCTTATTTATGGAATGAAATAAGTTATTTGATAGCTTATTCTTGGCTTATTCTCTTTTCTTTTCTTTTGCTTATCATCAAAATAAGCTTTTTTGTGGCTTATTTTCGAGCTGATTTTTCCAGCTTTTTTCCATAAGCCGAATAAGCTTTCTTGTAGCTTATTTGACCTAGATCTAAGCTCATAGTTTCCAAATAAGCTACATCTTATTATATTTTTCTTTTCTAGTTTTTTTATTTGCTTATTTTCTTATCTTAAGCTCAATTCGAACATAAAAAAGGAACCATGAGTGCTTATCCTCAGCTTATTCATTAAGCTTTGTGTATCTTTGAAGTTTCGAGAGCTTATTTGAGTTTGTTTTTTTTTTAAAGCTTATTTCTTAATCTTATTTGCTTATAAACGTTTTCAATAGCTTATTTAGCCATAAAGTTATGATCTTTTCTCATTTTTCTATTAGCTTATTTGTCTTAAAGCTTTTTTCGACACTCTTAATAAGGGAGCAACGAACTTGGTTGAAGGTGCGGCTTATTTATAAGTCTTTGACTCCCATTTCTTCTTCGAAAAGCTTTTAGGCTTATTAGCTTATTCTAGTTTTTATTTCAAAAGTCTTAATCTAGTTTTTATAAATAGTTATAAAAATAACTTATTCTATTAGCTTGTAGCTTAATTAAAATTTTTATTAAAAGTTTTTCAAATAGCTTATTTTAGATCTTAAAAGGTTTTTGCTTATAGCTTATTGTCCTAACCTTTTATTGTCTTATTGGTGATGGATTGTTCTACTCATATGGCGAGAAGCTTAAGGGTTCATAAACCAGTTTGATTTTCAAGTTTATAGCTTTATTTGGTTTTTAGTGAGCTTATATTTAATAAAGTTCTAAACTTTATTACTTATTTAGTGAGGTAAAAGCTAATATAGGTATAAACTAGATATCTTATTTAATTTATGTAATCGGGTGGTTTTATTTTCATTACGGTTCATCATTCGGTTTTAACTTCTTTCTCTTTTCACATCTAGTAGTTTAGAATTATTTAGTTTAACATGATTATGTTTGCTTGTTTGATGATTAGTATGCTTAGTGAGTAGTTTACTTATATGCTTGTTAAGTGATAAAATAGTTTAGTGAATTAAGTGTGATTAATAAAGTGGAAAATATTGATTAGTGATTTTCGGATTACTTAGATTATTGTTTTGGTTATTCAAGCGGGTAAAAGCCGTAAGAATAATTAGGCATTAATTTAGTAATCGATATCTTGATAAAAATTGTTTTCAAAATAAATCAACGTTGTGAGAAGATAATTTATTTGAAAGATATTGATTCATCAATAAGGGCTTAATCATACATTTAATTCACACTTAAGGATCTAAGCAATTCACTTAGAAATCATATCTCTTTATATATATTCTGTTAGATGTATTATTTGATATGGCCATTCGGGCTTTATTATCTTATGGGTCTAACCCACTTATAATCCTAAGACATTATATATTGTAATCTTGTGTTAATCAATGGAGGCAATCAATTATTTCAATATGGTATCAAGAGCAAAATCGATCATCTTTTATTTTTTTTCCTCCTTATCTCATATTCTCTTGCCGTTATCCCTCTGTCTCAATCGAGACGGTTAAATCACAAAATTGAAGAAAAGCCGATTCATCTTATTGTTCTCCTTGTCTTTGGTTTCTAATCGTGTGGACAAAAGGCTAATATAGCATATTATATTCATATCTTATGTGTGGTTGTGTTGACGCACATCAGCCAAGAAAAAGGTAAAGAAATATCTTTTTGATTTGTTCCTAGTATAGCAATATGTTACGTGCGGCTTCGCGTGTATTTCCACCAAAAGCAAGATTGATCCCAAGAGCTTTTGGCACTGTAACTATTACGGATCCGATATGGAATATGGATACAGGTGCATCATCTCATCTCAATTCACATACAAGTAATTTAAATACTGTTTATAATAAACGTTTATATCCATCTGTTTGTGTTGGTGATGGTAAAACAATACCCGTTACAAACACTGGCCATAGCATCTTGTCTACCCTTAATCGTCCTTTATACTTACATAATGTTCTGGTAACCCCTAATATCATCAAAAATCTTATTTAAGTTCGTCAATTTACTAGAGATAATAATTGTACAGTTGAATTCGATGCTTTTGGTTTCTTTGTAAAAGATTATTTTACCCGTCATATCCTCCTTAGATGTGATAGTTCCGGATATCTCTACCCAGTCACCCAACCTTCTCCTATTCCTCATACTTTGCTTTCTATCAGTCTCACTACGTGGCACCAACGCCTCGGGCATCCCGAGTAAGAAGTGCTTCGTTCTCTTGTTTCTCGTCAATTTATTTCTTGTAATAAAGATAAATCCCCACATGTTTGTCACACATGCCAGCTTGGAAAACATGTGCGACTTCTGTTTTCTAGTTCTAATTCTATTGTTTCTCGTTCTTTTGAGATTGTTCATTATGACATTTGGACTTCTCCCATTGTTAGTTCTGGTGGTTTTAAGTATTATGTGTTATTTCTTGATCATTACTCACATTATTTGTGGATTTATCCTTTGCGCGCTAAATCTGAAATGTTTTAAAAATTCTTACATTTTCGGTCATATGTGAATAATCAATGTAAAACTGATATCTTAGCTTTTCAATGTGATCATGGGGGTGAGTTTGACAACAATAACTTACTAAATTTATTCTCCCAAAATGGCATTCAAATGCGGTTCTCGTGCCCCAAAACCTCTCAACAAAATGAGAAATCGAAACGGGTGATCCAAACCATTAACAATGTTATCCGCACCCTTCTTTTTCAAGCCTACCTTCCTCCATCATTTTGGGTCGAGGCTGTACATATGGCTGCATATTTACTAAACCTTCTTCCCTCATCTGCCATCCAAAATGACATACCATGTACTAAATTATTTAACAAACAACCTGATTATTCTCGCCTACGCATTTTTTGTTGTCTTTGTTATCCACACCTTTATTCACCACATAAGCTTGCACCTCAGGCCACTCCTTGTATCTTTTTAGGGTTTCCCACATATTATCGAGGGTATCGATGCCTTGACCTTTCCACCAATAAAATTATACTTTTCTGTCACGTTACCTTTGATGAACTTCAATTTCCTTATCGTAGTGTTACACATGCTCATCCACCATCATATACTTTCCTCGAACCTAATCTCTCACTTATTACCCGCCACATTATTTACTCTTAACCTAACCCTTTTCCTACTACACCATTACATTCAGCCCAAATACCAACTCAACAACCCTTGGCCCAACAACAACCGGCCCCATCACCAACTACATCTCCCCCATCTACGACCTAACAACAACAACAATCAGCCCAATCTCAACCATCAGCCCATAACACCATACCGGCCTAAAACCCTCAACCTAGAACTCATCCTATGATCACTCGTTCATAAGTTGGCACGTTTAAGCCTAATCCTCGGTTTCATGGTCATACGTCGCATATCTCTCCCCTTCCTAAGTCTCCTTCGGTTGCATTATCTGACCCTCTTTGGCGAGATGCTATGTATGATGAATATAATGCGTTGATTAGAAATGGTACTTGGATTCTTGTTCTGAAACCACCTAATGTTAATGTGGTTCGTTCTATGTGGTTGTTTCGGCATAAATATCATGCCGATGGTTCATTAAGCAGGTATAAGGCTCGTCTCGTTGCTAATGGGCGCAACCAACAATATGGAGTTGATTGTAGTGATACTTTTAGTCCGGTTGTCAAGCCAGCTACTATACATACAGTTCTTAGTCTTGTATTAACTCGGAACTGGCCTGTGCACCAACTTGATGTTAAAAATACATTTCTTAATGGTGATATTTTCGAGACCGTTTATATGCATTAGCCACCGGGCTTTATGGATTCTCGTTTTCCACATCATGTATGCCTATTACAGCGGTCTTTATATGGATTGAAACAGGCACCTCGTGCTTGGTTTCAACGCTTTGCAGGTTATGCTCTTCGTGTGGGATTTACTTCGAGTCGATGTGACTCGTCTCTTTTTATTTATCAGCATGGTACCGAGGTTGCATATTTATTGATATATGTTGATGACATTGTTCTAACGGCTTCATCTACAGCTTTACTACAACGTATTATCTCCTCTTTACATAAAGAGTTTGACATGACAGATTTGAGGGCTCTTAATTATTTCCTTGGGATTTCAGTTACACGAGATGCTAGAGGCATGTTTCTTTCTCAAAAGAAATATGCTATGAAGTTGTTGGAGCGTGCACATATGTCGAATTGTAATGCTACTAGGACTCCGGTTGACACAAAATCTAAACTTGGTTCTGATGGTGATCCGGTCTCTGATTCCACTTTATATCGTAGTCTTGCAGGTGGTCTTCAATATCTCACCTTTACTCGGCTAAATATTTCCTATGTCATGCAACGAATATGTCTTCATATGCATGACCCTCAGGAGCCTCATTTGGCTGCTCTCAAACTGGTTCTTCGTTATGTTCGTGGTACTTTGGATTTTGGGCTTCAACTTTATGCATCCCCCACATCTTCTTTAGTGGCGTATACTGACACTGATTGGGCGGGATGCCCGACTACTAGACGGTTTACTTCAGGGTACTGTGTGTTCTTTGGGGATAATCTCCTCTCATGGTCATCAAAGCAGCAACATACGCTTTCTCATTCCAGTGTTGAGGCTGACTACCGTGGTGTGGCTAATGTTGTAGCTGAGACAACTTGGCTTCGTAATCTACTTCGTGAGCTTCACACACCCTTGTTATCTGCTACACTTGTTTATTGTGACAATGTTAGTACCATTTATATGACAGCTAATCCAGTTCAACATCAGCAGACCAAACACATAGAGATTGATATACATTTTGTTCGTGATATAGTTGCTCGAGGACAGGTTCGTGTACTTCATGTAACATTCCTTATTTTCAGGTCATTTACAACGTCATATATTTTACTAATAATTTTTTTCCGTATGCATTGACTATTAATTATAATAATTAAGTTAAATCGCGTAAGCTATAAATTATCAATTTATGTAAACAGACACCAAACGA
>BQNB010121489.1:0-20450 GCA_026074375.1 Tanacetum coccineum
GGTGCATAAGATATGGTAGAGTCCTCCCTTTATATAGGAAGCAAAAGCGTTGAGGGAGGTGACTCCACCAATCAACATAGTATTTCTTTGTTGGACCATTAATGTTATAGAAAGCAAAGTTAGGGGTATTTTAGTATATATATATATATATGTGTGTGTGTGTGTGTTATGTATCTGTAGTTTCGGTATGACCCAAAAGACAGTATTGGGCTGGGTCCTTTAATAACGGTATAAACCGTTTAGTAGGGTTGTAACGTTTGCTTTTCAAGAATCGGTATGTCTCCTTGATAACTGTATCAAAGGCACTGTCTAGTATATATAGGACGAATTCTGTAATCAAAATTCATTCAATCAATATATGTTCAATTAGTAATAAATCTGCGTTTCATATTTGAATTCTTGTTCAGTTTCTGCTATCATTCTTTGTTCAATTTCTGTTAATACATACCTGTGAAGTCTGATTTACCAACAGTGGTATCAGAGCGAGACCGATTCCGGGAATCAACAACAAGAAGAAAGCAGTGGTCTTCGATTAAGTCTTTTCTTGATATTGTAGGATTTCATCTGATTTGGTGCGTTTGGAACAGCAGGATTTGCAACAGAAAGCACACAGAAGTATTAAACACCAACAGTAAGCAACGATTGAAGAAAAAAAAGATCGTAGGCGACGATCGAATTGAAAGTAAAGAAAAGGGGAACGTTTTTGTAAGAAAGAAACCTCGGTGTTTCAAAGAAAGTACGCAAGTAAGAAAGCAAGCAAGAACGCAAGTAAGTAAGCAAGAAACAACGTAAGTAAGAAAGCAACAAAGCATGACGAAAGGAGAAACATCTACACCAACTCGTGAGCAAAATATAGCACTTCAATGTCCGAAACTGAATGAATCAAACTACACCACATGGGCAATTATGATGGAAACAATCTTAAAAGCTTATGGTCTGTGGGAAACACTTGAAGCTACAGAAGTCACAGATGAAAAAAAGATGAATACAACAAAAGCAATGATCCTCACAACATTACCAGAAGATATTCTAATGCAAGTTGCACAATACTCGAAAGCGAAGGAAGTTTGGGAATCAATTAAGGTACGATATATAGGAGAGGACCGAGTTGAGAATGCACGGCTACAAACATTAAGGAGCGAATTGGAGACTTTGAAAATGAAAAACAACGAAACCGTAAGCGACTTTGCCAGAAAATTGGGAAGCATAAGAGGCAAATTTAAAAGTCTTGGTTCAACTCTTAAAGACAAAACACTCTCCGTTCCAAAGCAGTTTCTACCGATCGTAGCATCTATCGAGCAATATTCCGAGATTGATACAATGTCATTTGAAGAAGCAATGGGAAGAATAATAACTTTTGAAGAACGCATCAAAAGTCAAGATGAACCAGAAGAAAATTATCAAAACAAACTTCTAATGGCAAGATCAAGTAATCAAAACCATGGTAGTGGTCGAGGAAGAAACTTTAGTAAAGGAGAAAAAGGACGTGGAACAAGTTTTCAACAAAATACAAGAGAACAAATCAAGACCCTGAAATGAGATGCTATGAATGTGGTGACTTAGGTCATGTTTGTCACACGAATGCACCAAATGGAAGAAAAAAGAAGGAGGAAAAGGACATCTCATTTATGAGAATAACGTTGAACCAAACAGTGCTTTGAAGTACAAGTGAAAAGATTCGGATCCGAGTATTATAATAATTAGGGGGGTGATTTGTTGACAAGTAATGTTATAGAAAGCAAATGATGAAGGTATTTTAGTTATGACTATTTTTATATTGTATATATATATATTATATATATATTATATTCTAATATCTATATGTTATGTATCTGTAGTTGCGGTATGACCCAAAAGACAGTATTGGTGTTGGGTCCTTTAAATAACGGTATAAAAGTTTTTGTAGGGCTTGTAATGTTTGCTTTTAAGAATATCGGTTTGTATCCTTGATAAATGTCTTACAATGGCATCGATTCATCTAGTAGTTTTAGGACAAAATTATGTAATCAAAATTCATTCAATCAATATATGTTCAATTAGTAATAAATCTGCGTTTCATATTCGAATTCTTGTTCAGTTTCTGCTATCATTCTTTGTTCAATTTCTGTTAATACATACCTGTGAAGTCTGATTTACCAACAGTATTTAGATCTAATCTACTTCGTATGTTATATGTCCAAAGTTTCTACTTATGGTAGCTAATACATGATGCCATTTTAAAGTTTACATGTGTAGTCTATAAAAGACTAGAGTCTTGAACATGCATGTTACTTTATCACAGCCTTTCCCGATTCTAAAGACGCAAGTAATCCATGTCTATTTGTTCCATACTTTAAGAGAGAAGAGTTTATTAAGTCGAGAGTCAACCACGCTTTCTATTTAATGCTTACATCATGGTAAATAGTTTATGAAAACTGAAAACTAGATCAGGGTATTATGATGACACAATTTTTTTATGAATACAATATAACACATGAACCATCAATGAAAAAGATGGACATATATTTTTTTGTAGCTCAACCCCATTAATTCCGACACATACGTTGTTAGTACAAAATATGTGATGGGTGTGAGATGGGTTTAGGTTGCTTGTTGGATTGGACCTCCAAGCTACCTACGGGCTAGATCTTGTACTAAACAAAGTAGTTGTGATGATTTCCTGCACAAGTAAAGGTAAACCGTTAGTCTTACCATGGGGGCGGACCTCACGATTAGACTTCGGCGTAAGAGTAAGAAAACATGTTGTCAGAGGTATGTGTGTATATTGAGAAGAGTGAGAAAATCATACCATTTGGAGTGTCTAAGGATTCCTTTTATAGGCGATTCAAGTACTAGGGTTTCCTAGTATTTCACCTACAATCGTAGTGGCCGGAGTGGGACCCTTGTCATGCAAAGGTCCGCGTTTATCGTGAGTGCGAACGTGGATTACCCTACGCGGATGTCAACTAATCCGTAGGTGGTCTGCGGGAGCGGCCTGTGACCGATCCGCGTCCGTCTTGTTGCGTCCGGGCCGTGACCGGTGTGACCCTAGGCATAGTTCCGGCCCGTTATGCTTGTTACTTGTTTATTTGGGCCAAGGCCCTAATGTAATGGTATGACCCATGCCCAAAAGCCTACTATACCTATTATACATCACCAAGTCCCCCCAGTCTAGTATTTTTACTGCGTACGACATTTGTGCTGCGTGCGGTAAATATTGCTAGACTTTGGTCCTTTTGTGTCGCACATCTTCCTTCTTCTGTGACTGTTGGCTTCTCCGCGACTTTTCTTTAGCCAGTTAAGTAAGGTTTGTGAGATGTGTCTCCCCCGACCTTTTGTTTTCTGACTGACGTAACGTGTAGTCAGTTATCCTTCTGTCATCACAATTTCATTACTTTTAATCATATCCCTTCGTTTGCTTAGTGCGGTACACGTGTGCACATCTTACCAGGGTTTGAATTAAATACACCAACGGTATAAATACCCCCTTAGTTTTCACTGTTACCTTTTCCTCTCTTTTACTACTTTCGCCATTGTTGTTATTTTCAAGCTTTCCATCTACTTTCATTTCCACGCCATCTATTTCTTCAAGGTTTTTTAGGCTACCAGGTTAGGCTTTAAATCTGTATTTTCTTCTTACAATGAGTTTGATTTTTAACGTTAGATCTACCTTAACCCAAGCGGCCTTAGATGCATTTTGTCAAAAGTATCATATACCAGATACTGTGCATCCTGAATTACCTGCTCCGAATCAAAGTATTCATGATAACCCTGCTGGTAAAATTGGTGTATATACTAGGTTCTTTGAGTTTGCCAACTTTCGTATCCCCCTTTCTCAGTTTCTTGTAGATGTCCTTGGACACTTCCGTATCAATATGTCGTAGCTTTCCGTTATTACTGCCGCTAAGGTCTCTCATTTTGGAATGATAGTTTCTTTTGGGTTGATGCCTCTGTTTTTCCGCTTTCCGTTCCGTGGCATACTAAGAAAACGGTGACAAGGGATCCTTCTCCCACCGTGGATGAGTTTAGTGCGGAAGCGCGTGACTTCCTTGCCACTCATCGGGCTTTGTTTCGGAAATTTCCATAATCGTTCTTATGCCTTGTTGGTATAAGTCGTTATTATGATTTGGATGATGATGTTTATCCTACCTTCTTGACTGATGCTGGAGAGGGTGGGTGCCTTTTATTTGCGTAACTTCACTTGCTTTTCTACCATCGCCTCTAATTGTTTTTTATTGTTTGTTTACACAAAGATGGATCTATTTTCTTTTATTCATCATGCGGACCCTACAAAGGTGCGGGCAGGTGAGAAGTAGATTAAGGAGGGACAAGTTCCATTGCTAGAATCCACTAGGGGTCGTGTTATTCCTCTGGTTGGTGGGAATGAGCAGGGAGACCAGCATGATAATGTTAGGGATGTGGAGCCTCATGACCTTAATGAGGTAATTGGTGATGCTGCAGTGGCGGATCAGACCGAAGAGAGTGATAGTCTTGTTCAAGGTGAGGAGGTTAATATTGTTGTTGATGAAAATGTTCAAACTGCTGTTGCTGACAAGCCCAAGGTTCAAAAGAAGAGGAGAAGAGCTGGTGGTGCTAGTGGTTCTGATCATCCTCCGAAGAGGTTAAGGGATGATCACGGTACCTCTGGCAATGTTAGTTCCAGCACTGGTGGAAAGTCCCTTGCTGCGATTCAAGAGTTGTTTGAATGAAGTACCTTGAATGTGGAGGTTGGTGTTTCGGCAGCGGCTACTATGCCATTTGTTACTTCCTTCGTGAACCTTACTCTAGAGCATGAAGGTGGTGATAATACTAATTCTATTTCTAGGCTGAATTTACGGACTCAATGCCCAGATGAGAGGTTTGTAATTTCTTCAGACACTTCCTATTATTCTAGTACAAATGTTGCAGATGTTGAGGTCACTTCTATTGTTAGGTCTCCCCTTCCGCCACCTCGAGTAATGACTGTGGCTGTTACTACTACCGTTGTTGCTGCCACCGCTGTTGTTGGTGTTACTTCTGCTCTGGTCCTTGGGGTGAGGACCGAGCCAGTTCATGCAAGTATTTTTGTGGATTCCGCCTCCATTGGGTAGATTTCCGCTCCATTGAGTCTTCTGGCGAGGGAACTAGAACTGCTTGTACCTTGCATGGTAGTTGACAACGTGGTCTTAATGGTGTAGTGTCTGGTGTAATGTTTGGTTCACGTGCGGGGGGGGGATGAAATGGGAAACGTCGAGAGAATGCAGTCCTTCTATATCTTACTAGCTGCTTGTATAGGACGTTCTCTGGCAGGACGTGACAGGAGTGAGATGCCTTTTTTTTCTAGCGAGCGCGCAATACCATTTTTCGCCATGTTTCTTTCCTACGATTTTTAAGATGGGATTGCTCAAAACTCTCCTTCAGCAGTTGATATATTTGATTCCACAATATTTAGAATGTGATTTTTAATGACCATCATGCAAACTTGATTGTACCCCGAGAGGTACTTTACTATTTTGTCATACTCTTGGTTTGATTGTGATTTAGTCTTTGTCCTTCCTCCCCCAATAAGGTTTATCTTTCCCAAAATCTAAACTGAGGCATGGATTTTTTACTAGCATTCAGAGCTGTTTTCTGTATTGAGAGGATGGCGCTTAGTAGGGTTCAATGTCTGCGGAGCTATCAGTTTGTTGGTTGATGGCGGTGTCATGGGGGGTCGGACTTTTGGTGGGGCGGGTGGTCCGGGGGGTTTTTTCTGATGTGGAGGCCTTTACTAGTTTAGTTAGCCAATTTTTAGCCACCTTATAGCACGACTCAGGCTGTTTTACGTGATCTGGGATTGATGAAGTTTTAGGTTGGAGGTTAACTCTCTGGAGCTAAAATATTCTACATATATTTTTTAACCTGAGCATCCATATATTGCTTAAATTATAGGGGCGAAAAAGGAAGGAAAAAGAAATGAAATTTTTCTTACAGAA
The DNA here is from genome assembly GCA_026074375.1 of Tanacetum coccineum. Lineage (NCBI taxonomy): Eukaryota > Viridiplantae > Streptophyta > Magnoliopsida > Asterales > Asteraceae > Tanacetum > Tanacetum coccineum. The sequence goes on from BQNB010121489.1 coordinate 5,934, forward strand.
CAGTAATTTAAGAAGAGAGAATTGAAGAAGAGACAGATTAGAAGAAGTTTGTTCAGTCAGTTTTAAGAAGAAGTGTAATAAGAAGTTAAGAAGAAGAAAGGTTTGTATAGAAGTAGAAAGTTAGTTTAATAGGCCTAGGCTGGCGTCTAGCTTAGCAGGGCCTCTGAATCCTGTGACTTGTTTTTTTTTTTTTATTTTTTTAATTGAGTTATAAGAGAAGGTTCATATTTTTTATCTTTTTTCATCGGGGTCATTGCTGTGATCGATTTGTATTGTAGTATGTTTGTTGGCCCCTCCCAGAGCAGTGTTAGGGGAGTAGTTATCGTTACTAGGGGTGCCTAGTTCAGGCTTTTGGTAGTTATTGTTTTTATATTATTGGGAGGTAGTTGTGGGTGGGCCTTTTCTTCGGGGGCCGGGGTCCGGCTGGATGTTCGATTCGGGGGGTGTTGGGGACTGGGGCTTTTTGGGGGGGAGAAAAGATTGCAGCGTATGTTGTAAGTTTGGCTGAGAGAAAAGGCCTGATCTGAGGGCAGGGGGGTGACTGGGGGAGTTGGGGATTGTTTATGATGTGGTGGTAAGCTTTTGAGGTGGGTGTTTTTTCTCTTTGTTTTGTCGGGTGTGTTTCGGGTGGGTGGGTAGGTGAGTGGGGGATAGTGAGGGGGTTGTTATATATTGTGATTTGTTTCTCGGGGGCAGATTAGCGGGGGGGTGTGGGGGTGTGTGGCTGAGGGGGATGTGGGGGGGGGTGCGGGGGGGGGGGTGCTCTATCTATGATTCTCTTCTTTATTTGTTTATTATGAATCCGTTCACTTATTGTTGTATATAGTGAGTTCTATTTTCTTTTGGGCGTCTTCACGAGGCGTCTTGTACGTAATCATTATTTGGTGTTATATATCTGAAATCCTTCTACTTCCTAGTCTCCACTTTCAAATCGTGTATAGATTCATAGTTTTGTACTGGAATACAAATGTAAAACACAGGGTGATTTTACGTCTTTCTCTTACCTCTGGCGACATCTCCTCTCGATAGGTTTAGGGGACAGGTATTAGTTGGTTACACCACAGACCTGTTTAAATACAGTCTTGGAAACTGTGGTTTTTTTTTATTCTTATTGTGTTGTCGTTTTTTTTCTTTTTTGCTTGTAGTTATTTGTTTAAGTTTGCTTGCGTAGGTATTTTAATTGGTGGTTTCTATTTACCTATGTAGAGAGCTGAATATAGATAAAGCTGGTAAATTATGGTGGGTTATTGAACGATAGAATATAGATACGACCAGCATTTGGCACGATAAGTCTGCTGCGAAAATTCTCAGAGTTCTCTTGAAGGGGAGAAGTTGTAGGTTGTTTGATTGGATGTGTAAGGGTTTGGGTTTTTTTTGTTGTAAGCTGGGTATGGAATGTATTGGGTTAAGCTGACATGGGGGTATAAGGACTGTATGTGAGGTAAGGTATTATGTGAGGGATAAGTGAAATGATCAGAATAAGGGGTTGGTGGTAGGAAGTGTAGAGATTAGAAAGGGTAGATGTCAGTATGTAGAGGAATAGGTACAAAATTTCAGGTATCAATGTTTGTGGAATGTGGGGGGATGGTGTCAGAGGTTTGTGGGGTAGACGGGACGTGTTAGAGTAGTACGTTGTGATGATCGAGTGCCACTTCTATGGAATGAGGGTGGTGTGGGTAGTGTGTTGGTATTTTTGCGTAAAGGGGTACTTAGCGGAACTTAATACATAGGTCTGTGTAGAACTCACCCGCTACGCGTGTAATCAACCATGATTAGAGCCAACTCGCGGATTAAGACTGTTGGTTTATGTCTCCTTCTAATTTGACCTAATCTATTCATAGACCAGGTAAAATACACAAAACTAAGTGAACGAGCATACTATTTAAATTAAGTTAGAAAACTGCTTAACCCTCAATAAACTCAATTATTAAGAATAAGGTTAAATTTTAGCGAAATGAGAGTTTCCCGCTCATTCTCCTCAACTCAATCTCCCAACATCCCCCCGAGACTTAACTCATACACCCCATAAGAAGGGCCTCCCCACAACCCACACCCCCGTCGCCTCTCCATAATGGTAAACACGACCCCCGGCCCAAGACCCCCCCGACCGCCGCGACCATCCCACAAACCCGGCACTCCTCCCCCCACACGGGAGGGCCGGCTATGGATCCCTCCCAACACGGTTGTTCTCTCTCGCACGGCCACACAATAAAAAATGGTTTCTTCCCACCACATTATCCTTCTCCTCCCGCCCCCCCCCGCCGCAATATAAACAATAAACGCCCCCCCCCGCCGCATATGCCCCTAGGCCCCCTCCATGATACCCCGAACCCCCCCCATGGGAATCCCCCAACCCCCCCCCCCCACACCCAACCCACCCCCCCACCCCCCCCCCTCCTCCCCCCCCCCCCCCCCCCTCCCCCCCCCCTACCCCACCCACCCCCACTCCCCACCTCCACACCCCCCCCCAAAAAAAGACCCGTACTCAAAGGGAGGGGAGAAGGGATTGAGATTAGATGACTTGGTTAAAAGCCCTCCCACCAACCCCCCCTACACCACCCCCCCCCCCCACCTTCGCCCCCCCCAAGCCCCCTCTGATCCCCCCCACATCACCCTCACCCCTCCCTCCCACCAACCCACCCTAAACCACCCCAACACAGCCACCCCATCCACACCCACCCCCCCCCCCACCCACCCCCACCCCCCACCCCCCCCCCACGCCCTCTGCCCCTTCCCCCCCCCCCCCCCCCTTCTTTATATGATCGATAATGCGATACACGGACCTCTCCCCTCTCACTTGACTCTATTCTTTTGGTCCACGACTGTTTTAGTCTAGAGGATGGAGAGATAAGGCAAAAACTGATGGACTTTCGGCCGTCGCGACGTCAACACAATTATCTTTGCCTAAGCTAGGTCTTACCACGCATAGATAAAAGAAATTTAGACTTTATTCTAGACTTGTATGTTTATCTTTCTATTCTTTTTTTTAATTGAATTGAGTAAGGTGGATTAAGGGCTTCTTCTCTTTGATTATTCACATACCCCCCCCCCTATGCCCCCCCCCAGCCCCCCCCCCCCCGTACAGGTGGAAGCATCCTAAGGTGGCGATAATGGTTTTTTGACCGTTGGGCAATACGCCCACCATTTACCTCCCCCCCCCCCCCCCCCCCTGTGCCCCCCCCCCCCCCCCCCCCCCCCCCCCCCCACACACCCCAGACCCCCTCCCCCCGTCTTTTCTCTCCCGTGAGAATCTACCTGATCCCCTCGCGATCGCACATTGACCTTTCGTCTTGACACCCACCCACTAACCGTGAGTGTTGACCCACCTCCTCCCCCCCCCCCCCCTCCCCCCCCCCCCCCCCCCTTTATACTACCCCCCCCCATACCCCCCCACCCCCCACCCCGCCAAAACCCCCCCCTATCCCCCCCCCCCCCTCAACCCCCCCCGCCGCCTCTCCAAGATTCTTTGAGACCCCCCCTCCTCCCCGTAGCACGCTAGGTATGTTTTAGTGCTGAAGTTAGGTTGAGGTCTGAGCATAATTATAGGGAAAGGAAGAAATTTGAGAAGAAGTGTAATAGGCAGGCTGACTTGTTGAAGGAGAAGGATGCTAAGATTGTGAGTTTGAAGGCCCAGTTGTCTCTGAAGGAAGTTAGGGCAACGGAAGCAATTCGTCTCCATAGCCAGGTTTCCGTTGCTGAGGCTGCGAAAGCTACTCGGGTTGGTGAGCTAAATAATTTGAAAGAGAGAAACTCGGTTCTTGAGGAGGAGAAAGGTTTTATTGATGAGAAGATCACGACACTTGAGTCCGTGACCATTGCTAGAGAAACTGAGCTTACGTCCGTGATCACCCAAACTGCCAAGCTTACCTAAGACTTATCCAGCTTGTAGTTATCTTTTAATAAATTAAGTATTAAGGCTTCTTCTTTTTAATCTCAAAGGGATGATTTGATTGACCAAGTGTCTTTACTAGAGACTACCTGCTCTGGACTTCGTGACCAAGTGTCCGACTACGAACTATTTAAGGAACAGATTGAGACGGTTCAGGATAAACAAGTCAAAGTGCTCAGCGATGTGTAGCAGAGTTGGACTACGATTATGGTTGTTCATCTAGACGAGGAGTTTTATCCTCGCTTCCTGACCACCATAGCTGGCCGGAGGTAGATCATTAGTCATGGCTTCAGACTTGCTGTTATGAAATGTCTTTAATCTTCAGAGTATGTTGCTGCTTTGGGGGCGGCTATTGGTCTTGCTATTGATAAAGGCATGCAAACCGGGCTGGTAGCGAGCATTGATCATGAAAAGGCCGGAAGGGGCCTTACTGAAGTCGTTGCCTATGACATTTCTGTAGAAGGGAAGTATGTCTCTGCGGTCCTTGCCCTCCGCGACTTGGAGTTTAATCTTCTTCCTCAATTGGAATTACAAAAGGACGCTAGCATTGCTGACATCATGATCCTTCTTCACCTAGAAGGTCCTTCTGCTGAAGCTCCAGAGGGTATCCGACTGCAGCCTTCTTATGAGCAACTCCTTCTTCCCATCTATCGGACGGAAGACAATGCAGTTATTAGAGAAACTTCCATGTTTGATTCATTAGATGTGGTTCATGCTCGTGTACAGAACATTAAGGAGGGTGAATCGTCCCGTTGCTTGTCTATCTCAGACGTAATAGGTCCTTTGGTTGAGCCATTGTCTTTTGAGAACTTAATGGGTGAAGCCAGCACTTTAGGCGTACCAGCAACTGTTGCCGTCACTATTGCTTTGTCAACTACTTTTGCTCAGGCCGGCTCTGTTCCTCCTATATCAATTTTAGATTATGAAGTGTTGGATGCGGTACCTCAGGTTGAAGCTCCTCTTTCCCCCAAGATTATCTTTGAACAAGAGACCCTGGAGACCTCACCGGAGCACCCTACGACTAGTTGAGCATGCTATTGCTGCGGTGCTTCCTGCTTATTAGATTTTGTCTTCTCTACCGCAGTCGCGTGTGACCTTTTTGATGCGGCTATTTGCACTTAGACAATTTTTGTAATGTTTTTGTATCGTAACTTTGAATAGTTTTATGTCCTATTACAATGTTTATGTTGCTATCTTTTAATACCATTGTTATACGTTTACAATGACAGTCTTGGTTGAATATTTATGGGTTGGTACCGGGCTTGCAAACCTCTTACGTACACGAGTTAATTATTTAGTCTGCTCATCTTTGTATTATGCGGAATAATAGCTTTTATTCATAAGGTCATGCCCTTTTGCGTGAGCGTCTTACCAATCATATAATATGTAAATAACTTTTTAAAATAAAAATAAAGTTTAAATAAGTCTGTGAAGGTAGCTAGGCTTTACGTTTCATTCATTAAAATCATAAAAGACATTACATAAAAGAGAAGGAACTCAAATACTGCCCCCCCTGCAAAACTTGCGTGGGTAGGGTGCTTACATTTCATGAACATAACATTTTTTGAGGTTGCGGATGTTCCAAGTTCGCGGAAGGAGCTTTCCATTGCGATCCCTGAGCTTGTATGCTCCTTTGCCTAGTGCCTCCGTCACTTCGTATGTTCCTTCCCACTTAGGGCCAAGCTTTTCGCCTTCTTCTGCATGGCTTGCATCATTGTTCCGGTACATAAGGTATCTTGGTTTGAAGCTTGTGTTGCTGAATTTGAAGTTATAGTATTTTTCCATCTTTACCTTGCTTCTTGCCTCGCGGATTGCTGCTTTTTCCTTTTTTTCCTCTAAGAGATCCAGGTTAAGTTTTAAGGCCTCATCATTTTGTATCATGTCTATCTTTGTGGTCCGGAGGGTAGGCATGCCGATTTCCGCTGGAATCACTGCTTCCGTTCCGTTGGTTAAAGAGAAAGAGAACGGAGTGTCCCCATTGTTATTATTTGGATCCCATTATGGTTTTTTTTTGATTTTTATTCGTTATGGATTTACACTACGCTTATTACGCCCTCACGCCCATAAGACGTGCGGGATGGGATTGGTGGCACGGGGAGGATTATTCTTATATTCCAATGCCTTGATTCCTTTGGTCCATATCGTGCGTTTTTTTTTTTGCTTTATTTGCCTTTTTTGCCTCCTCTTTTGCTTTATCGCTTCTCCATAGGCTTTTGTTTGCCTGTCTTTCACCAAAACCATTTGGCTTGTGATGTTTGACGAAGGCAAAAGCGCTGCGCGGAGGAAATTGCATAGTTTTTTCACACCAATCCTTGATATGGGTTGTTATCTGAATTTTTTTTTGCATGTCTTATATTATCGCACTGGTAGACCGAACTAATTCGACAATGTTTTCCGCCATGAACTTTGTAACCTAATTACATTCTTTATGTTGGCAGCGGGTTTTGCTTTCAATCCATTTGGTGAAGTAATCAATGGCTCCTTTTAAAAAAAACTTATACTTTGTCGGGCCTTTCGAATTGGTTTGGCTATGTCAATCCCCCTCAACGTATTAGAATGGCCATGGAGACGTGATGTGGAGTTAATTTGTGTTGAGTATTTCTTTGGTACGAACGGTTGTTGAACTTGACATATTCTTGGCATTCTCGTATCACTTTCCTTGCGTGTCTTTATGCACAATGGTTCGGCCAATAGTATCCTTCAATTAGTATAGCTTTGGCTACCACGGATCTTGGCCCAGCGTGCATGCTACAGGGATCCTTCGTGAAATTTTCTCAGAGCATGTTTTGATTTGGATGGTTCCAACACAGCGTAGCTAAATGGATCAAAATAAAGATTTTTTGGTATAGACACCCCTTTGATTTACGCGTTATTATAGCCTTGAACTCAAGCCGTACGCCTGTTGGCCTACTTTCTTTGCAGGGTGTATGTCTTTCGTAAGGTATTTGTTAAATTGGGGTCATCAAAATATTTCCTTCTGCTCCACCGCTGCTAAACACTTCTGTTTTCCATTTATTGTTTTTGTGTTGAGCTACTTCCACTAGAACCTGTTTTGTTCAGGTAGGCAAAGCTAATGTGGGACACAATTTTACTTAGTGTGTCAGCCTTCTTGTTTTTCACTCCTGGCACTTACTTGTTATAGAACTTTTTGAGTTGTTTGTGAGTGTTTTTTACCTTCCACATGTATTGTATCATATTGGTTCCTTGGCTATGTAGGTCCCAAATGACTTGATAGCCACGAGGCGAGGTGTCAAATGTGTTTGAAGGTTTTTTTTTTTTTTTTCCCTTTTGTTCTGCAATCTAAGACGGCTTCAGGCCTCAGACCTCGGCTTTCATTGTTGGTTTCCTCGAACTTAAATCTCAAATCTTTCGGATTTGTAAGTATTAACCCGGCTCTGAACATCTTAGCAGAATGATCCACTGTCGTGAAGGAGTGTGTAGGGTTCTGGAAGTTCTTCCTCAACCTCCATGGGTGCGGCTAGGGAGTCATCTTCTGGCCGCTCCACTATGAAGTCTACCAGGATTTGTCCTTTGATTGATATTCATGGCATGTATTGTATGTCGTACTCTCCCAGCTTTATGCTCCATTTCTGCACTCTTCCTGTAATTTCTGGTTTTGACAACACATGCTTGATTGGTTGGTCTGTGATAACAACGATTGGATGTGTTTGGAAGTACCTCTTTAGCTGTTTGCTTGCATGTTGTAAATAAGATGTACCTAATTTTCTCCAGTGGGTGTGTAAATTTATTTCGGTCCTGGCAAGGCATAACGAATCGTAGTAGATTGGCATTTGTTTGTTTCTTTCAGTCATTCAAGACTGCAATTAACGGCTTCTTATGCGCTGCAAGGTATACAATGAGTTCTTCTTTTTCCTTAGGTGCGGTTAGCATTGGGTAGTTTGCATTAGTTTATTTTATTGTTTTTTAATCTCGGCTTCTCCTTCCATGGTCCACTGAAAATTACTTTTCTTCGTGCATTTCTTCAATGTTTTGAAGAACGGTAGTGATTTTTCTGCTGACTTGGCCAAGAATCTGTTTAAGCTTGCTAACTTCCCATTTAGCTTTTGCACGTCCTTTAAGCATTTTGGAGAAGGTAGGCTTAAGATGGCTTCCACCTTATCCGACATACTTTTATTCCTTTTGTGTTTACCATGTATCCCAGGAACATGCCTTCTTCCACCCCGACGGTGCACTTTTTGGGATTCAGCTTCATGTTTATTTCCCTTAAGGTCTTGAATGTTTCTTCGATGTCCCTTATTATTTCTTGTTTCGTGCGGCTCTTGATTACTAGATCATCCACGTATACCTCTAAGTTTCTGCCAATTTGCTTCTGGAATGCTTTGTCTACCAAACGTTGGTAAGTTGCTTCAGCATTCTTTAGGCCGAAAGGCATTTTTAAGTAGCAGAATATTTCCTGGATGGTTATGAATGCTGCTTTTTCTTCATCCTCCTTTGCCATTTTAATTTGGTGGTATCCTTTGTATGCGTTAGGGAGAATTTTAAGGGGTATCCGTAGAGGGATTCCACCTTCCAGTCTATTTCTGGGAGCGGATAACCATCCTTAGGACATGCCTTGTTTAGGTCTTTGAAGTCCACACACATCCTCCAGCTGTCGTCATGCTTTTTTTTACCATTACTGGGTTTGACAGCCAACTATGGTAATATACTTCCTTCATGATGCCAGCTTCCACAAGTCTTTCCACTTCTTCTTGTATTGCCTTGTTTCTTTCTGGTGCTTGGCTCCTTTTCTTCTGCCTGACTAGGGAACACCCTTCACGAATGATCAGGCGGTGCTCCGCTATATGTCACGGAACCCCTATCATGTCTGCCAGTTTCCAAGTGAATATGTCTAGGTTACGCCTAAGCAGGTCACATAATTTCCTTCGCCATTCTTCTGTTAGAATGGAACCTATTGCTATTGTTTGCTCTAGGTATTCTGGGTGGATTGACACTTTAATTTTTTCTTTCGTGACTCGAGTGCTGGCGGAAGGTTGCGCCTCCGGTCCTGAGACCATTGTGCATTCGAGTGGGATAATCTTGCTGCTTCGCAGTGTGAGTATACCTCCTGGAACTTGGAATTTTAACATTCTAAGAGCCGTTGACGAAACTGCTTGGATTTGTCTTACTCCTGGCCTTCCTATGATCCCGTTGTATGGAGATGGTGATCTTACTATCAAAAAGTTCATCTACATAGAAGTTGAATGTTCTGCATCCCCTCTTTTTATAGGTAGCGATATTTGTCCCATTGGCCATATGATTTCATCGCTGAAACTAATGAGGCGTGCGGTAGCCGGAACCATTTGGTTTTTTACTACCGGTCGCATCCTATTAAAGCAGTGTTCGTATAGTATTTCTGAAGCCGACCCTCCATCTACATATATGCAATGTATGAAGTGACCTCTTATTTCTGCCTCGATGATCATGGGGCCTTTCGTTCCTAGGGATGGGAACAAAATTTCCGAATCGGGGGATAAGCTTTGTGTAATCCTTTGCCTGGCCACCCTTTGCCATGGCTGGACCATTAGGATCTCCATAGCTTTTTCCTTCCCGGAAGCTTCTCCCTTCTTTGTTGTTTTCTGCTGATCCTTTTCGCTGCCTTGTTTTTGCTTCTTGATTACGTGAGACATCTTTCCAGCCTTTATCAATTCTTCAATTTGTCTTTTCAAGTGCATGCACTCATCAGTATGATGCCTCACTTCTCCGTGGAACTCACAGAACTTGTTGTTGTTTCTTTTTTCTATTGGCGTTGTCATTGGTGGCGGAGTTCTGAATTTGCCTTTATCTAAAGCCAAAATTTCCTTTGAGGATTTTGTGAGAAGTGTAAACTTGTCACGTCTTCACTCTGACCTCTACTGATTCCGTAAGTCTCCCCTTCTGTCAAAATTTTGTTTTCGCCCAGCTTCTTGTTGTTTCCATGCCAGAAGTGTTTTCTTCTGTACTTGGTTGGAAGACGCTACCTCCACCCTGAGGAACGATGTGGTAATCCTCATCATTTCATCCATTGAATTTGGGATTTTTTTTTCGTGTAGACGTTTAATTAGCTCGAGGTTAGTGATTTTGTGCATGAATCCTGAGATTCTCATGCATTCTGGGGCTCCCTTGACATGCCTACTTTTAGTTTTGAATCTTTGTACAAAATCTTCTATAGACTCCACTTCTCTTTGTTTGATGTGATGAATTTCTACAGGGTCTTTAATGCACTTCTTTTGTTGGAGGAAGTTTTCCAAGAATGCCTTTTTAGATCGTCATAGCTATCTACAGATTCCGGGGGTAAATCATCGAACCATACACTAGCGGATCCGGTAAGCGTGGAGTTAAATATGTGGCACCATGTTGGCATTGCCCAGCGTTCCACCTTTGCAGCTGCTTGGAAATTTTTTAAATGATCCTCCGAGTATTCACTTCTGTCATATGCTTTAACGTTACTTGGCATTCCGGGTCTTTTATGGGAAATTGAAGTAGCGTATACGGGGTGTGAAGGGATCTGTTTCTTCGTACACCCATGGTTGGGATAGGGTCAATCTTCTTAATGATTGACTTTGGTTTTTCGCCTGACTTCCGTGTCACCCTTGTTTTCTTTACTTTCGGGAGGAGCGTTTATGTCCTTAGTGAACACGTTCCTTCATGGTGCCGTTTTATAGGAGCGGATTCGTTCTTCTTGAACGGAACTTTGTAGGGCTTTCCGGAGGGTTGCATACATTTTTTTTCCTTTTCCTTAATCCTATTGAATATGCCTCCTTCCTTTCTTCCCTTACCCCTCAGCATGTGTCTGGGTGACTCTGACCTACCACGTCTTATCCTAGAGAAGACGCTGGTTGGTTAAGGACTTCCAAACATGCTACGCGAACGTCCAGAACTTTGTTCCCTTTCGTGCTCCCCTCTTACATTCGGTGTTCTGGACTCGGAGTGTTGTGGCACTTTTTGGATCTTCGAGTTTCTTCCTGAACATCCTTCAAAGTTAAGACGGGCTTTCACTTCTTTCAGCTTTTCCTGCTGCACTTTTTCTTGGTGAACTTTTTCAACTATTATTGGTAACAACTGATGATAATACTTGTCGCAATATTCCCAAAGGGCTGCGTCGGACGCAGGCCTGTTTGGGTTTTTTAAGATTTGCTCATTTCCTTTCCCCACTGTGTTTCGCACGACGGATGTAGATGGGCTGGGAATAAGCTCTGTTGGTTCGCTCATGGTGAGTATTTTGAGAAACCAAGTTGTGTACTGGTCCCACGGATGGCGCCGACTGGTTAGTACAAAATATATGATGGGGGTGTGAGATGTGCTTAGGTTGCTTGTTGGATTGGACCTCCAAGCTACCTACGGGATAGTTCTTGTACTAAACAAAGTAGTTAAGATGATTTCCTGCACAATTAAAGGTAAACCGTTAGCCTTACCGTGGGGGCGGACCCCACGATTAGACTCCGGCGTGAGAGTAAGAAAACATGTTGTCAGAGGTATGTGTGTATATTAGGAAGAGTGAGAAAATCATACCATTTGGAGTGTCAAAGGATTCCTTTTATAGGCGAGTCTAGTACTAGGGTTTCTTAGTATTTTGCCTACAATCGTAGTGGTCGGAGTGGGACCCTTTTCGGGCAAAGGTCTATAGTTATCGTGACTGCGGACGTGGATTACCCTTCGTGGATGTCAACCAATCTGTAGGTGGTTTGCGGGAGTGGCTTGTGACCGATTCGCGCCCATCTTGTTGCGTTCGGGCCGTGGCCGGTGTGACCCTAGGCTTAGTTCCGACCCGTTATGCTTGTTACTTATTTATTTGGGCCAAGACCCTATTGTAATGGTATGGCCCAGACCCAAAAGCCTGCTATACCTATTATACAACATTATACATTGCGAACTTGTGTTTTCCATTTTGTAGTGCTTAATTGACGCAGGATGCGAAAGTGAATTTCGCAAACCCTAATCGATAAACGAAAGTGAAACCTCCAGCAATAAAACCCTTATGAGAATGACCTTTATAATGTAGTTTAGTAAATATCAAATATTTAATTAGAATAATAATTAATAAGCCCATATTTATAGTGATAATTTCTATACTACTTATAAAACAAAAACATCCCTCTCTCTTTATTAATGCACAAAAAAATTAAGTAATACAACTTATTAAGCTTATAGTACAATCTTTAAATGCAACTTTATTTTAAGTAACACATATCATAAAACTTATGGTACAATCCTTAGATGCACAAAACTTATATAGTTTTTAAGTAATACAAGTTTAATGCTATGTATACAACTATTTAATGCATCAAATGAACACATATAATTAATGTTATAATTAATAATATTATTAAAATATCTCATCACTCCAAAGTACAATTAATATAATAAATGGTACAAACCAAACAAGCCATTAATCAATAATACCAGAAAACCTTTCTTCTTAGCATTTGTCAAACCCGCAAGCCAAACCAGTGTCTTAGCTTTTTCATACAATGAACACGGAAATTGATCATTTGATTGTACAGATTACTATTAAAACAATTAATCAACATTAAACATCTTATATTTAAGAACACTTTTTATAATTACAATCATTATATGACAATGACTCGAAAAACATTTATGATTACATTTTCCCGTTTTGATTATTAAATTTTGGAAACGCAAAATATAAAAAAAGAAGGTGTATTAAATGGAAACGAAAAATGTGAATGTCACGTGTATCTAAAACAAAGTTTTGGAGAATCAAACATACTTCAAAACGCGATTTTTGTATGCAGAATACAAACGACACACATCAGCTTATCATTTCTCGGCACGACAACCGCTTTGGTACTAGCAACGCTCCCTGCTATTATTATATGAAATATATTGCTCATAGTCTCATATATAAAGTTATCCAGCATTCGTCAGAATTATTCGTCAGAAATCATGATTGCGGGGTACCTGCCACTGCAACGAGCAGGTACCCTACTAGTCTTGGGTAAAAAGAAACCTAAATAAAATGAATATTGAAAAATGTAGGCAAATACAGCGCCCCACAATAAAAGTGAGGGGCGGCGCATTTTAGACTTGAAACCATGAAACCCTTTAAGGGGTGGCGCCATGGGGTTTTGTGTGACAACCGTGGCTTGAGCAGGTTGGTCAAACTATAGTGTTGACCTAAATATATGTTCTATAAGTATGGGTTATGTGTTATATGTGTTTATACGTGTTTATATGTGTTTGTGTGGGATATGTAAGATTGCACAATCAATCCATTGAGTGTGACCGTCTCATTGGGGTTGGATTTGTGTTGGATTTTGTGGAATTCATTTCGTTCACTTTTGGTGACAAGGAAATAATTTTGGTGATTGAAGCAGTTTCACGTTAATTGTGTAAGTAATTATACGTATACGTATTTAAGTGTTAGTAATATTAGGAGGAGATTAGGTTCTAGTAGTTAGAATAAGGAAGAAATGAAATTTCTATTTTTGAAATGTTAGGTTTAATAAAAATGAAAAGTTAATTATTTTTTAAAAGTCTAGTAAATTGCGTTTACGCAAAAAGGTATGCGTAAATAAGCTTATGTTTTTATAAAAACTTAAGGTAATACAAATAATTAAGTAATTAATAATTAAATAAAAAAAATAAAAAAAAGGAAAAGATAAGGGATTCGGCCGGATTTAAGGATTAGGGTGGAAAAAAGATAAAATAAATCATACTCTTATTAAAATTGGTAAATGATATCTATCCTAAACCTTTTTGTAAACCTTATAAATACTAAAAACCCTTCTCCCCTTGTATTTACATTGTTCCAGCCGAATTTATTGAGGAGAGAAAGAAGAAAAATATTTTTTTCAAGAATGGTGATTTTTGTGTTCAAGATTTGAAGATTTAAGGTATAAATTATAATCCTTTGAGTTAAGTATCATTAAAAACATGTAAAAATTATTATGATGGAATTAGGGTTATATAAAATCTGTAAATTAATGATGTTTAATCATATTGCAATGATTAGGGTTTAATTAAGATCATATGGGTGTGTTCGTTAGGGTTTAGATCGCGTTAAAACATGATTTAGATTAGGGTAGAATTTAGGGTTGTGTTGTTCGGCTGTTATCTCAATGATGGTTATAGCTTTTGTCAAGTTTCCGATGCCTATAACGTAGCTCAGAGAGTCTAGTTTTCAAAACATCCGGCCTCGAAAGTTTTTAAGGTCGGGAAGTCATTCAAATGTTGGTTACGAGAAAAATTGTCAAAGCAATAAATACGGATCAGATTTAGGTCAGATTACGAGGTATAAAACCCCCACTTAAAATTCGAATTTATCTTATCCCTTTTACAGAAGTCAAGTTATATGTGCCTATTAAACTTCCATAAATATTTAGCCTCTGATTTGTTTTCTAAGTATGGTTTTTAGGGTCATACTTTTTAGTGTGCAATCAGATCCGAATTGGGACTGTTTTGAAGTTTGATTTTCTTAGGAGTACTTGTGCATGTAAATGGCTTTTGGGAATCATAAGTTAGTTAATATACTCATAAATGAACATAGGTGATTTTTGGTATGAAATATGGAGGTCAGTAAGTAGAGGTTTCGTAACCCGTTGGCTAAGTGTTAGTGTCGATGCTTTTAGGTTTGCTCTCTTGAGCGTTATTCTAGATAAGACCTTATGTTTTCTTTTGGGTACGTA
>BQNB010121490.1:0-20450 GCA_026074375.1 Tanacetum coccineum
TTTCTGAAAGTGGCAATCCTACTTCTACGTCGGACCTTATGATCGATTCTCGCTCTCCATCTTTCACTCCCTTCGGAGGAACTGATTTTCAAAACCGCGGGTGATTACAAAAAAGTTCAACTCAATGAACTTAATGAACTTCGTGATCATGCCTATGAAAACTCTTTGATCTATAAAGAGAAAACAAAGAAAATCCATGACTCCAAGATCAAAAATCGCGTTTTCAACGTCGGTGATCGAGTCCTCCTCTTTAACTCTAGATTGAAGATTTTCTCGGGCAAGCTTAAGACCCGCTGGAATGGACCATTCACTGTGACCCAAGTTTTTCCATATGGCACTGTCGAGTTATCCCAAAACTCCGGGCCAAACTTCAAAGTAAATGGTCATCGTTTAAAGCACTACTTTGGAGGGGATGTACCAACCGAGGTAGTCCCAGATCTCCAGACCTTCCCCAAGGACAATTGAATTCAGGGAATCGGGTCAAGCATAGCGACCTTAAACAAGCGCTTCGTGGGAGGCACCCCATGCTTATCAGTAGTAGAAATAAATAAGTGTTTTTGTGTGTTTAGGCTTACATCTTCCATTACCCGTGTTTTGTCCGTGTTTTGTGTGCTTTGTGTTGTATGTCCAGGATTTCCCGGATTGTGAAGACTCTCGTGCTCGCAGTTTTGCCTTCAGAGTTTCACATCCTCAGCTTCATTTTTGGAAATCAAGTATCCAAATCTAATCAACTAACGTTTTATCTTTTGGCACACTTAATAAACGGCCTTAGATTTACGTAGGAACCCCTTTCAAAACATCGAGGACGATGTTTAGTTCTAGTATGGGGGGGAATCTTCGATTTGATTATGCCTGCAGTCGTTGTTGTCACGTAATCCCGTTTTTACCACCAAAATTTTTGCAAAAATACCAAAAAAATGAAAAATTTTAAAAATTTTCAAAAATAAAATAAGTGTTTTGTCACAGTTTTGACTTTCCCAATGGGTAGAATGAGAATAAATTTTGACTCGATCGGGCGTGTTGAGCCCTAGCTTTGTCCCTTAACCATTTAATAAACGAAAGTTTATTAGGCTAAGCATTCGCGGATCCTTTTATTAGGGATTTTAAATTTGCGAAGAACGAAAAATGATAGTGTTATTTACAAGTAGGATGCTAAACAAGGATTATTTGGAAATCTTAAAAGCTTATAAGTGTAACTTGTCGCTTTTTCTCCCAGAAGCTCTTAACCTGACTAATAAACGTGCTTAATTTTGCTTTAACTTTAAACCGACATTTTCTAAAAAGAAGCTCTTTCGGAAACGAAAATATTCATCTTAGTTCAGCTTTATACTTGAGTTTCTAAAACAAAATTTTCTCTATTACAGAAAATAAGTCTAAAAAAAATAAAAAAAATAATATAAATAATATAAACTGTGGGCTGATAAAGGTTTACTGCATCTTGCCGGCTCACAACCGATGTTGCAGTCTTCAAAACAAGGCCCATAGTGAGATAATAAATGCCAAAGTGCATTCGTAAGTGTCATCAATAAGAAACCGTCGTCAGACTAAGTCACTACATCTTGTCGGAGGCGTGGCCGATGTTGTAGTCATGTAAATGATGACGGTAGTATAGTATATAGCAATAAATGAAAATTAATGGTTAAGATTTCTTTTTCTAAACTCAAGTATAATTTTGAACTAAGAATAACTTGCTTTAAGACTTCAAAAGTTGTTGGTTGCCGTCGGTAGATTATTTCGATTAAGTATTCTCCGTGGGGTGTCCAAAACCCTGGGCCACATTAGCTGATGAGGCTCGGGACGTTCGAGAAGAAAGGTCGTTACATGGAATAATCGCACCAATGAGATCATTAAATTTTTGATGTTTGCGTGCTTTGAGTAGTATTGTTTATTTAACGGTAAATCTAAGAAATTCGGCCTAAAAGGGTGGAGTATCCCGCTATTACATTGCGAACATTCTCCTGTGGGGTCTCAACCTGATAACCTAAGTCGAACTCGACTGGGATCTATCAAGAATATGCTGGTTGGTGGGTGATCTAGTCTTTTCCCCAGATTTCTTCAGAAATATCGTTATGCACATAAACTATACTACTTTCTAAAAATGTCCCGATCTAAATGTAACTTAAAATTAGCACAATCACCTAATTGAAAATTATTGGAGAAAAAAAGTTGACAAGTCATAGTTATAAGTAGTGTTAGCATCTTTACTTGTACTTAACGGTGATTTCGTTTTTACGCTTAGCTTGGGACTAGTGAAAAATCAGGGACGATGAATTTATCCGTCAGGACATCCGTAGATTATTCTATGGGCGCTTCTCATTCTATGATCCCAGTGTTGATAAAATAAAGGAAGTCAAACAGGTAGTTAAGAAAAGAAAAAAGAAAATCCAAAAAAAAATAAGGCTATTAGTGGTGAAAATGGGGAACTTGTCCGAAAAAAGCTCATTGATTCTTTAAGATCCCCTGACGAACACTTGGCACTTTCAAGGTTATAGTCGAGGGGATTAAGGATTCTATGTTTCTGAGTGTGTTACTTCTTAAATTAGCGTGAGGACACGACAATATCTTAGTATGGGGGATTTTGGTATATGCTTAATCACACATACCATTTTCCATTAAAAACGGACTTAAATGACTAAAAACGTACCAAAAATACATTGTATTTGTATGTTTTGCATTTGAATTGTGCAGGAAACGGATATTCAAGAAAAGGACGAAAAACAAAGCCAAAAACGACAAAACTGAGCACGGAATGGAAAAGTGTGTAAAGACAAAGCCAAATCGAAGCCAAAGTCAGTCAAAGTCAGAAAGTCAACCCCGATAAAGTCAAAAGTCAACCAAGTGAAGAAAATACAACTTGAGGGACTAAAATTGCCAAACCTTAAGTTATATTACAAGAATCAAAAGACAAGGGCTGAAATTAGAAATTAGGTGAAGTATAACTTGAGGGGCCAAAGCTGCCAACTTACCCAAAGTCATTTTTCCCGCCCAACAAAACCCAGATACAACTCACGGGTGTCTTCCCACCCTTTTACCCTGCAACCTCTACAACCCCCTAGATAAAACATTTCCCCCTCCTCCACTATCTCCCCCCAGCTTTATAATTGCCATGTTGGCAATCCCTCACCATTTCCAAGTAATTTCGATGGCTGTGATTGACTCAAAAGAAGCACAAAAGAAATTAAAGGCTGGGATTTGTTTTAGAATCACCTCACACAACAAGCACACTTGGGTTTTTGTCTCTACAAAGAAACACAGAAGAAAGCACAGCTGGAAGATAAGAGGAGGAAGTTTTTAGTATAAATAGGGCCTCTGTAACCCAAGATGGGGATCGTTTTTAGTGGTTTTTATCTAGTTCTTAGTTAAATTTCAGCTTATTTTTATGCAATTTTATTTTTCCAAGTCTTGTAACTTTAATTTTCGTCTTAATGCAAATTTGGAGTTTTTAAGTCAATTCTTGATTCTCAGTATGTCCTTTGTTTAAAAGCTTTAACTTTTAAAATGTTTTAAGTCTTATAAAATCATATAAGTCATTTGTCTTAACTCAAATACTAAGAATTTAAGTAAAGTCACAAAAAAGGTCCACACTCAAATATACCACAGCTTATGGATGATAAGCCAGTTCTGGATGGGCTTATGGACTCTCACTAGCTTGTTTTATACAAGCTAGAGCTTGTAGATTCTTTGTTTGACCCTGTTTTGAGCAAGGGTGTTGTAAGTCTCTCTTTTTCTTACTTTTCTTATTTACTGTAGAACTGCTTATAGTGCTTATTTGTTACCTATATTTACTTATTTATGCTTTATCATGATGTTTAGTGCTTATCTTGCTTAGTTGTTAGTTTAAAAATAGTGTGTGTCACTTTCTTAGTTAGTACTGGTAGTATGTTTAGTTAATACTGTTAGATTGATTTAGCTTATTTAAGTGCTTATTCTTGACTAAAATCTGCTTATAAGTGCCTTATTTTGTTATTTGATAATCTGTTTTTAACAAATTAGGACCAAATCAGCTTAATATAAAAAGAAAAATGATTTGTGAAAACTTTAAGGGGTGTTTGGAACAAGCAGTACTAACCCATAGTTAGTACTGCTAGTTCTCTTTTGGGATTTTAAAGCTAGCAGTACTAACTCTAGGTTAGTACTGGTAGTTAAAACTGTTAGTACTGTTGGTTCATTATTGCTTATTAGCTTATTATTTTCTGCTTATTTAAGATTTGCTTAGCTTTTTAGAATAGATTAAGCCATTTTCGTTTACTGTCTTTAGTAGAGATTAGTTAAGCTTATTTTCCCTTTCAAAGTATTTTCAATAGTTTATCAGTTTGTAGCTTTTAGCTCGTTGCCATTTTTAGTTTATTCTAGTTGCTTATTCTTATGCCTGAGTGCTTATTAGGGTTAGTTAAATATCTGTTTTAGCTTATTTGCTTATTTCTTGTTTCATTGTGTTTTGTTAAAGCTAGCAGTACTAACTTAAAGCTAGCAGTACTAACTCCAAGTTAGTACTGATAGTTAATACTGTTAGTACTGTTGTTAGTACTGCTGAGTTTTTCTTGCTTAATTTAGCTTAATTGCTTTTTGAATTTGCTTATTTAGAGTTAGTTTAGCTTATTTGATTTGTCTTAAGCTTAATTGAGCTTATTTGTGTCTTAGAATAAAAGTTTTTAGTGTTTTTACCATTCCTAGCCTTTATTCCTGCTCTAGCTTATTTTCCTTGCTTCTTTTCTCGTGCATTTGCTTATTAGTGTTAGTGCCCAATCATTCCTTGTCTTATTCAAACATCGATTATCAATTCGTCTTTCGATTTTCCATTCTAGCCTCGTTGGGAGGTAACGACCCGGGAACTCATACTTTCGGTTACATATATATTTTATTTAGTGAAATTTTGACTTCTTGCCTTGGTCTAAGGCAATTGGTTGAGTGTTTGCTTTTATATTATATATATATATTATTGACGAAGTCAATTTTTGGCGCCGCTGCCGGGGAGGCTGTGAAAAAGATTATCGTTACGTTTGACAAATTTGTGTTTGAATCTGTGAATATTTTCTTCTACAAAAATATAAAAAGTACAAAAATATTTTTCATTTTCTTTTATTAGTATAATTATCATATAAAAACAAAAGAAAAACCAAAAATATAAAAACATTGTCCATAAAAAAAAGAAATAAAATTCACAAACAAAATATTTTATTCTCAATTGAGGTATTATCATATAGACTTTGGTTGAACTCTGTTGGTTCCAAACTCGGAACAAAAGATTTAAAAGCTTGCCATTTGTGTCTCATTACGACGTACGGTCACCTTGAAAAAGTTAAAACAAACTATTAGTGGGTATAAGGAGGGTTGTTCCGAGGACAACTACGACCCGAAAGGAGAAATTAAGCTTCGCGTTCTATTCCGACTCCTCCCACTCACCTGTACGTTTATTTTGAAGCTACGTGATAATTTGTAGATTATTTGGTTGAAGTCGGTCTTACCTCATTGTCCGGTAAAAATCAATTGTGACATTAATCATTGAAAACAAAAAAAACAAAACCATATAATTTAGTGTAAAATTTTCTTTTTGATTTTCTTTTTGTGCATGCGCACTCGTTCTTCAAGCTCGTAACGTTCGACAAACAACCTGTCGACAAACTTCTGTTGAAATCACCAAATCTTGAGGAAACCATTAACAATCAAAGAAATTTTTCAATCCTCCCATAGTTACGATGGCCGATAATCGTACTATGGCGCAATAATCGAAAGCCACCACCGAGGGTTTACCGAGGATGCGTATCGTGTTCCGAAATTACGCAAACAAATTTGAGATCAAAGCATGGTTCTTACTTATTCTTGTTCAAAACAAGCAATTTTATTGGACATGATAAGAAGAACGCCACATGTCACCATCCGATATTTCAACAAGATCACTTATACGATGAAGTTCCCGAACGTCCCGAGTACGTCGGTTAAGCTTATGCTTTTCCTATTTTCCCTCGAGGGGGCCGCCCGGATTTGGCTTGAAAAAGAACCCCCTCGATCGATTCTTACATGGGATGATCTTGTTTCAAAATTCATTAACAAAAATCTTCCCTCCCTCTAAACAAAAATCTTCGAAGTGAAATCACGAGTTTTCAACAAAAATTTGATGAACCGTTTTACGAGGCGTGGGGACCTGACTTCAATTGATTTCTTAGGGGATGGCGCATCATGGGTTTTCAGAAGTTGCATAACTCAATTACAATCTATATTCCCTAAAGTCGAATGATCAAGATTATTGAACTCCGCTTCGGGTGGAAACTTTTGATAAATGCCTCGAGAATGCTAAAAATCATCGAGAGCAAGTCCAAAGTTCATCAATCACGAAGCAAGGCCATTGTTTCCAAGTGAGTACGAGCCTCTTTCTTCCCCAGCAGTTTATCGATGTTGCTGGCTGAAAGATATGTTTGAGCTTTGATTCTCGATAAGATCAACAAACTTCAGCTCCCCGCTCCCGTTAAAGCGGTCGAGCAAGTTTTGGTAACTTCGGAGTGTCATTCTTACCAAAATTGTCCAGCCACCGATGGCAACATTTATCGTGACAATATCCAAGAATACGTGTCACAAGCCGCCGCAGTTAACTACAACCAAGGGAATGCCAGTTACCGACCTCAGATGGTTGCTAACCAAATTCGACCTCCCGGTTTTCCTCCTATGCAAAACCATCAAAACAACCAAAATCGGGGGATCAATTTCAACCAAAATCGGGGGAACAATTTTAACCAAAATCGGGGTAATAATTTCAATCAAGGACAAATTTACCAACCCCAGATTAATCAACCCCCGACTTTCAAGCTCAGTTACCGCTCCAGCGTTCACTACACCAGGTGTTTTTATGTCTAAGCCCGATTTTGGACAAAATACGTTAAAGCTTATGAGCGGTTATGCAAAATGTGCAAATCAAATGGCAAATATAACGGACTTGTATCAACAAATTGTAAATAGTAAATCCGATTCTTCTTCGGGCTGGTTCTCTTCCAAGCAACACCATTGCTAACCCGAAAGGTGATGTGAAAGCAATCACTACCCGAAGCGGTGTTTCCTATAATGGACCTCAAATTTCTTCTCCTCCTAAAGAGAAGGAAAATGAACCCGAGGTGACGAAGGATACGGTGCAACCAAGCACCGAAAACATCCAACCTCCAGTGGTCCAAACTGATGACCAAATTGGTGAACCCGTTGTTGCTTCAAAGAATAAACCAACCTTGCCTTATCCTTCAAGAGCCAACAAAGAAAAGCTCCGTGAAAAAGACGATCTTCTAGCTTCGAAATTTATGGAGATTTTTTGAAATCTCCATTTCGAGCTAAGCTTCGCGGACGCTCTCCTGCACATGCCCAAATTTGCACCAATGTTTAGAAAGCTCCTCAATGACAAGGATAAGATGATTGAGTTGACAAAGACACCGGTAAACGAGAATTGCTCGGCGGTTATCCTAAAAAAGTTTCTCGAGAAACTTGGAGACCCCGGTAGATTTCTTATACCGTGTGACTTTCCGGAGATGAATGAATGCTTAGCCTTGGCCGATCTCGGTGCAAGCATCAACCTAATGCCTCTCTCCATTTGGAAAGAACTAAGTCTCCCAGCTTTGACCAAAACCCGAATGATTCTTGAACTTGCCGACCGAACGATTTCTACTCCAACCGGCATCGCCGAGGATGTTTTCGTGAAAGTTGGAACATTCTTCTTTCCTGCCGATTTTGTGGTCGTTGATTACGTTGCCGATCCTCGGGCTCCCCTAATCTTAGGAAGACCTTTCTTGAGGACGGCACGTGCCTTAATAGATGTTCACGGTGAACAAATGACCCTTAGACATGATGACCAATCCGTGACCTTCAAAGTTGGTGATACTAAAACTCTCTCCTACAATATCATTGAATCGGTTAACCGAGTCGATGTTATTGACATTGCTTGTGAAGAATATGTTCAAGAAGTACTTGAAATTTCTGAAAGTGGCAATCCCACTTCTACTTCGGACCTTAGAATCGATCTAGCTCTCCATCTTTCACTCCCTGCGGAGGAAGTGATTTTCTAATGGTAGAGATCGATGCATTTCTTGAACATATGATTCTAATACACCGGTTTGATGGCATCTTGATTCTGAAGGAGATAATGTTTACTTGTGGTATGGTAAGTGTGATCAATAGTGACCACAAAATCTCCTCCGTCACCAGTTTGTGAATTAAGTCCTGAAAAGGTTAAATCTTCATGTGAAGATCCTCCCGACCTAGAACTCAAAGACTTACCATCCCATCTTGAGTATGCGTTTTTGGAGGGTGATGACAAATTACCCGTCATAATCGCTAAAAACTTAAAAGATGAGGATAAAACCGCCCTGATCAAGGTTCTTAAGTCACACAAACATGCCATAGCTTGGAAGATTTCTGATATTAAGGGGATAGATCCACAGTTTTGCACCCATAAGATTTTGATGGAGGAAAATGCCAAACCCGTAGTTCAACATCAGAGAAGAGTTAACCCCAAAATCCATGAGGTTATTAAGCAAGAAGTTATCAAACTTCTTGATGCCGGGTTAATTTATCCTATCTCTGACAGTCCCTGGGTAAGCCCGGTTCATTGTGTCCCTAAGAAGGGAGGCATAACCGTGGTGAAAAATGAAGAAAATGAGTTAATACCCACATTGGTTGGTTACCGGGATGCGGAGTTTTGCTTCGATTTACCGAAAACCTCAATTGATGCAAACTCGTAAAGACCATTTCCTTTTGCCATTCATGGATCAGATGCTTGAAAGATTAGCCGGAAATGAGTACTATTGCTTTTTGAATGGATTCTCCGGCTACTTTCAGATCCCAATTGACCCACTTGATCAAGAGAAGACTACCTTCACCTGCCCTTACCTTTTTTTTTTTTTTTTTTTTTTTTTTATAATAAATATAATTTTTTTTCTTTTTACATTACAACCTGAAAAAATCTTAAAAAACAAAAACAAAAAAAACTCATATATAAAAATTTTTTTTTTTTTTTTAAAAATTTTTTTTTAAAATATTAATTTTTTTTTTTTTTTTTTTTTTTTTTTTTTTTTTTTTTTTTAAATTTTTTTTTTAAAAACAAGTTTTATTTTTTTTTTTTTAAAAACTAACCATTTTTTTTTTATTTAAACTGCAAATTTTATTTTTTTTTAATATTATTTTTTTAATAACAAAACTAACTTTTAAGGGATTTGCCTATCGTCGCAATGGCTTTTGGGTTATGCAATTGCACCGGGCATGTTCCAAAGGTGTATGGTTGCAATCATTTTCACGATATGATTGAGGAAAAACCAGGAAGTCTTTCTGGATGATTTCTCAGTTTTCGGTGATTCTTTCTCCTCTTGCCATTCCCATTTAGACAAAATGCTCCAAAGGTGTGAAGACACCAATCTTGTGCTAAATTAGGAAAAGTGCCACTTTATGGTCAAGGAAGGAATAGTCCTTGGCCATAAGATTTCTAAGTCGGAGGGAGGCTTGATCATCAAAAGTTGATGTCATTACGCAAATTGCCTCATTCCAATACCGTGAAGGTATTCGCAGTTTTCTCGGTCACGCGGGATGCTAACGATGATTATTCAGATTTTTCCAAAAATCGCCGGCCTATGACCCACCCCTTGAAAAAGAACTCCGTTTATCTTCTCGAAGGAATGCATTGAAGCATTGAAACTTTAAGATGAAGTTGACCTCCAGGCTCTAATTCATAGTTGCTCCCGATTGGACTTGCCTTGAAATCATGTGTGATGCAAGTTATTTTGCTGTTGGGGCAGTTTAGGCAACGTAAGACCATAGCAGTTACAGCAGATACACTATGCGAGCTAACTATGACCGAGGCTCAAGCCATTACACTACAAGGTAAAGAATTACTTGCCGTAGTGTATGCTTTTGAGAAATTCCGGCCATATCTTGTCTTGTCCAAAAGCATAGTGTATACGGACCACTCGGCTCTCAAGTACTTGCTTGCTAAGCAGGATGCTAAGCCAAGATTGCTCCGGTGGATTTTGCTGCTCCAAGAATTTGATGTCGTTATCCGTGATAAAAAAGGAGCAGAAAATCTCGCCGCAGACCACCTTTCTAGACTTGAAAATCCCCATCAAAGTGAGCTCGAGAAAAAGGAAATTACGGAAACATTTCCTCTCGAGACACTTGGGATGGTTACCTTTCGTGGTGATGATAATGCCCCATGGTTTGCCGACTTTGCAAATTACCATGCGGGAAATTTTGTGATCAAAGGGATGTCGTCCCAACAGAAAAGAAAGTTTTTCAAAGACGTCAAACACTACTTTTGGGACGACCCCTTTCTATTCAAGATCTGTGCAGACCAAGTAATTAGGCGTTGTGTTTCGGGGCAAGAAGCTTTTGACATTCTTAAAGCTTGCCACAGTGGACCCACCGGGGGACACTACGGTGCCAATTACACAGCTAAAAAGGTCTTCGATTCAGGATTTTATTGGCCCACAATCTACAAGGATGCCCACGACTTTGTCACCCAATGTGACATTTGTCAACGTCAAGGCAAAATTTCGCAACGTGATGAGATGCCACAAAACTCTATCCAAGTTTGCGAAATCTTTGACATGTGGGGCATTGACTTTATGGGGCCGTTCCCGTCTTCAAGAGGGAACAAATATATACTCGTGGCCGTTGATTACTTATCAAAATGGGTTGAAGCAAAAGCGCTCCCCACCAATGATGCCCGAGTTGTTTGTAAATTTCTTAAATCTCTCTTCTCCCGATTTGGTGCCCCTCGTGCAATCATAAGTGATCGCGGTACCCATTTTTGCAATGACCAATTTTCAAAGGTCATGCTTAAATACGGAGTTACTCATCGTCTCTCCACCGCGTATCATCCACAAACAAGTGGACAAGTTGAGGTATCCAATCGTGGTTTGAAAAGGATTCTGGAAAGGACCGTAGGCGAAAATCGTGCCTCTTGGTCGGATAAATTAGATGATGCACTTTGGGCTTTCCGCACAGCTTACAAAACACCCATCGGGTGTACTCCATATAAGTTAGTGTACGGGAAGGCATGTCATCTTCCGATCGAGCTCGAGCACAAAGCTTACTGGGCCCTCAAGCATACCAACTTTGATATCAAAACAGCGGGTGATCACAGAAAAATTCAACTCAATGAACTTAATGAACTTCGTGATCATGCCTATGAAAACTCTTTGATCTATAAAGAGAAAACAAAGAGAATCCATGACTCAAAAATCAAAAACCGCGTGTTCAACGTCGGTGATCGAGTCCTCCTCTTCAACTCTAGATTAAAGATTTTCTCAGGCAAGCTTAAGACCCGCTGGAGTGGACCATTCACTGTAACCCAAGTTTTTCCATATGGCACTGTCGAGTTATCTCAAAACTCCGGGCCAAATTTCAAAGTGAATGGTCATCGTTTGAAACACTACTTTGGAGGGGACATACCAACCGAGGTTGTCCCGGATCTCCAGACGTTCCCCATGGACCAATAAATTCGGGGGACGGGTCAAGCATAGCGACCTTAAACAAGCGCTTCGTGGGAGGCACCCCATGCTTATCAGTAGTATGTAGTAATAAGTGTTTTTGTGTGAGGAGGCTCACATTTTCCATTACCCGTGTTTTGTCCATGTTTTGTGTGCTTTGTGTTGTATGTCCAGGATTTCCCGGATTGTGAAGACTCTCGTGCTCGCAGTATCCACAAGAGTTTCACATCCTCAGCTTCATTTTGGGAATCCAGTATCCAAATCTAATCGACTAACGTTTTATCTTTTGGCACACTTAATAAACGGCCTTAGATTTGCGTAGGAACCCCTTTGAAACATCGAGGACGATGTTTAGTTCTAGTATGGGGGGGGGATCTTCGATTTGATTTTTGCCTGCAGTCGTTGTTATCACGCAATCCCGCCGTTTTTAATAACCACTAAATGGTTTTGCAAAAATAAACCAAAAAAATTGAAAAATTTTAAAAATTTTCAAAAATAAAAATAAGTGTTTTTGGTCACAGTTTTGACTTTCCTCCTAATGGGTAGAATGAGAATAATTTTTGACCTCGAATTCGGGGGGCGTGTTGACCCTAGCTAGTTCCTCACTTACCCAGCTTGTAGGCTAACTTTCAATTCCACGAATTCGATTGCTTCGAATTTACATAAGGTGAAGAACACGAAGTGATAGAGTTAAATATAAGTTTGTTGTCTGAGCAAGATTCTTCAAAAACATATATACGGAACTTGTGGCTTTTTCTCGCCATTAGCTCCTCAATCCACCTAATCAATACTGCTCAATTCAATTCAACTAAGTCAATCAATGTTTTTAAAAAAAAGCTTCAAATTTGTAACTTGATTTTTTAAAGCGAGATTTTTCTGTTTCTAGTAATTTGAAAGTTAAAATGCCAAAGAAGCATGAATGAAGTATGAATGCAAAAATGCATGAATATTGAAATTACCCAATGCAAGCATACATTTGATTATATGGAACAGTAAGAGTGTTCGTGATATCCCACTCCGCTACACCACGAGGTGGGTGTTTAAAAAACAAAGACAATCTTTACTTCTAAGGTAACAGGGATTTGGTGTGTTTAGTGATATCACACTCACCAGGAAGCGAAGTCTAGGTGAGTTCAAAACTAAGATACCAACTCCTTATAAAGCCATATTAGGAAACAGGTGTTGATGTGATTTTTCCTTTCTTTCCCACTACGCTACAACGGGGTGGGATTTTTCAAAAACTAAGAAACAGACAAAAACAAACCGGTACCCGTTTTGGTTGGATATCCGTACTTATAGGGAACTACTATGGGATCCGGGAGAGGGCCCTAGTAGGCTGTATCCAAACTATAAGGGCAAACAACGACGGCATTCTAGCTTTAAGAACTTATGATTAAAATATAAGATGTTGCAAAAGTTCTAATAGTTTAAAATCTTCCGTTCTTTAAAAAAAGTTACACCAGGACCTAATCAGTTAGTTGCTTTTGGGGAGTCATGATTCATCTTGGATTACGACTATGGAAATAAGTATTGATTCTATGATGAGGTAGTGAAAATGATACACACATTTAAATCATATATCCATGTTGGGGGGAGCTAAAAGTTCACACAAGTCATAAGTATGAGGTGCTTAGCATAATTAGACTTATATTGACAAATGATCTTGTTTAAATTGCTGGATTTGGAACTAGTGAAAATCAGGGACGGTAAATTTATTATTTATTATCCGTTTTCGGAGAATCCTAAAGATCTTATCTAATGGACGCTTCCCCATCATTCAATTGATCCAATTTTGATATAATAAAGGTAGTCCAAACAGGTAGTGTCGAGAAAAGAAAAAGGAAAATTCCAAAAATATTAAGGGAAGTGTAATAATGAAAACTGGTAGAACACAGACTTGGTCGAAGCTATTGATTCTTTAAGTTCCCTTGACAAAGCACTTAGGCTACTTTTCCACGAGGTGTATATAGTCCGAGGGGTGATTGAGATTCTTAGTTTTCGTAATGTCTTACTTCATAACATTGCGTGAGACACGGCAATAACCTTATGTATGGGGATGTTTGGTATGTTTAATTACACATACCTTTTACCTTTAAAAACGAGCTAAAATAACCAAAAACGGACTTAAAATGCCAAATATATGCTTGTTTTGCTAATTGTATTGTGCAAGAACGGATATCTAAGAAAAGGACGAAAAACAAAGCAAAAACCGACAAAACCGGACACGGAATGAATACAGCGAGTGAAAAGCACAGTCAAGTCAAAGCCCAAGTTTGAAAAAGTCAACCCAAGTCAACCCCGACAAATCCAGAAGTCAACAAGTGAAGAAAAATAAGTTTAGGGACTTAAATTGCCAAATCCTAAACTTATTTAAAGAGGGAAAAGAAGAAAAACAAGTTAAGGGGCTAAAATTGCCAAATTGCCAATCTTGTTTTAAATGAAGAAAAAGAAGAAAAGAAAGAGAAGGGCCCATTCTGCCAATTTGCCAAAGAAATACACCAAGGGGCAATTCTGCCAAGTCCCCTAAACCATAACTAACAAGGACTTGTGATGTAATGCTCATTATAACCCTTGAGGGGTGAATTTGCCAAGTCCCAAAACGTTTGACAACAACAAGGACGATGTGTGTTATAAACACATACAACATCAAGGACCAAAAGTGGCAAATCCCAAAACCCTTTACCCTGTCACTTTTTATAACTCCTTTTCCCGCCCAATTTTCCCCCCAAACACCTCACGGGTTAACCACCCCCTTTTTATCCCGTAACCCCCATTAAACCCTGGATAATCCCTCTCCTCCCCCTCCACTAAACTCACCCCAGCTGTAAGATTGCCAAGTTGGCAATCCCACAACTCCCCAAGCTTGATTCGACGGTTTAGATGATCCAAACAAGCACAAAGGCAAACCAAGGGCCAGGATTATTTTGTGTTTGCACTCTCACAACAAGCACACTTCATTTGTGTGTCTACAAGAAAGCACACCAGCAAGAAGACAAGAAAAAAAATTGCAAACCCTAGCTCGTTTTGTTTTCCTATTTAAGCTTTGTAAGCCCATTGTGGCAAAAAAGTAGTTTTAGAGTTTAAAAAGTTTAGTGTGTTAAATTTTCAGTTTAAGTTCTTTATTGTACTTGTACTTCACCTTTTTAATGCAAATTCAGTTAAGTTTTTTATTTGTGTTCTAAGCTTCAATTGTCTCCTTAAAACCTTTAAGCTTTCATTTAAGCATTTTCTATAACCTGTTTTAAACTGAAATACAAGTTTAAGAAAAATTCAAAAGAAAAACAAAGTTACTGTATGATTGATCAAGTATGGATGAATAAGCAATATTGGAAGGCTTATTGGGATTGCTTAGTTTTAGCTTATTCATAAGCTTTGGGTAGGGTTTTAGAGCTTAATAGGTTTCAAAAATCCTGTTTGAGCAAAGGATTAAAGGTACATTCCCTTTTAAATTTTGCTTAAAAGTTACTGTAGCAATTGCTTATTAGCTTATTTTTTAGCTTATTACTGTTTTTTTGTGCTTATTAGTGTTTATTTATGCTAAAGTATGCCTGTTAGTGCCTTTCATTTCATTTTTATTCAATTTGCTTAAATCTGTCTAAATTAGCTTATTCTGTCCTAGCTTAACAGTCTTTAAAAGTGATTATTTATTTAGCTTTTTATAATTTTATTGCTTAATGTTGCTTAGTAGTAGTAGTTTTTAAAATATTGAGCTTAAAACAGATCTTTTGTGTTTTAAAAATCCTTTTTAAAATATTAAGGGGGTGTTTGGGTTAACAATGAAAACGGGTCAAAAAGGGTTTGGTATGGGTTGGGGTCATTAAGTTAAATTTAGCTTAAGTATTAAGCTTGTTTAAGGCTGTTTTTAAAAAGTATTTTAAGTTTGAAAAATGTTTTTCAAGTTTTTACAAGTGTCTACTTAAAACTGTGACTTTGTGAAAGTTCAAAAGTGCTTATTTAAATTAGCCATTGTAAACTTGGGTTTTAGCTTCAAAAGTGTGTGATTTGTGTGTCAAAACAAGCTGTCACAAGTCCTATGAGTCATTTGACTTGTTGAGTCAAACCTGCCAAAATTTGAGTGTCATTTATAAAAGCAAAAAAAAAATCCCTTTTTCAAGAGTAAAAATCAGCAGGATCATTAGTGTTTTAGAAGCTTAAAATTTGTGCACAAGTCCATTTCCTAGTGTTTTTCATCTGTTTCAACTTTTCTTTTTCATTTGAGCTTATTTGACAGCTTAAAATAAGCTGTCAAATTAAGCCCTTGTTTTAAGCATTAATTCTCCCCTGGTGCTAGGGGGTGAACTTTAAGCCCACCCATCTAGCTTTTCAGTGAACTTAAGTCCAAGCTTTTGGCTTTTCTTAAGAGCCCATAAGCTCTTTGACAAGCCTCCTCAAATTCAGACCTTAAGAACCTCTTTTGATAGCTTATTTTTAAGCTCAAAGTTGCCCCTTAACTGTCTTTGCTTAGCTTTAGTGTAGGGAATTGCTTATTTACTCTCTTGGCTTATTGAGCTTATCTAAATTGCTTATTATTGTTCCTAGTAGCTTATCAGGTTAATATGATAAGTTATTTTTCTTATTTGCCTCTTGCATTGCTTATTTGCCCACTTTCTTTGTTAACAGTTAAGCCCTTTTGCTTTTTAGCTTTGTTAAGTTTCTGACAACTTAAGCTCTCCTTTCAAGCTTATTTAGTGTTAGTTTTTAGCTCATAGTGCTTATTTAGTTTAAGTTTAGATAGTTCATTAAGCATTTTAGCCTAAGTCTAGCTTAAGTGTCCAAAAAAATCCAAAAGACTTAGCTTATTAAGCCATTAAGCTCACTTTTAGCTTCTGTCATTTTAAAAGCTCATTTTCAGCTTATTCTCAGCTTTTAAGAAAAAGTTGTAGTTTTGAAAGTTGTTAAGCTCAATAAGCTTAACAACTTTGGTTCACAAAGTTTTTCGAAAAAAAAGGGGAAAGACAAGGGGTGACCCGGGTGAGCAAGACTCGAACCCGGGCCTCTACCCTCGATACATTCCCCCTTTATACCTCTCTTACCGCTGCGCCCTTGGGACTTTTTTATTAAAGTCCCAAGTGGTTAGTTATTTAAGGGGGTTTTTGGGCTCAAGCTTTAATAAGCTGTTTTAGCTTGTTACGGCTTATCTATAAGCCGAATTTTGGTTTTCAAAATTTTTCTAGATTCTGTCATTAGAATAGATTTTATATAAATTTTTCATAATTTTTTATAAACTTTTAGTATTTTTTATAATTTAATTTAGTTAAAAGTTTAAAAAATTCATAAAAAATTCGAAAATTATCAAAAAAATATTTTTCTTTTTTAGAAAATTTTCTTTAGTCATATAGTTTGTAGGAAAAATATAAAAATTTTCGTAGGGTCATTTTTGTAACTTTTTGATTTTTAAGAGGAACGGAACTCGGGTGCGGTTTTTTGTCTGACTCGTTATTTGGGTCAAACACCTCTCGTTTTCAGTCTAGTCTTTTCATTTCGTTATTAGTTCCCTAAGTAGTTTAAAAGTGAAAATTTCTCGTAGGGTTAATTTTGAATATTGTAAGGTTTTTGCCCCCTTTGTTCGGGATTCGTGCTCTCAGTTATCTAGCTTATTTCTTAATATTTTTTAGGTTTTTCTTAAACGTTTTTGTTGTATTGTTAATTTAACTTTCACACTCATCAAATCATTTTTCTCATTCAAACCAATCTTACCGACTTGTAACGATTTATCCAGCAACAGCGTCTTTTGTGGATTTAACGACCCGGGAACATTCTATACTACTTCTCGGTTTTATTGATTTTGTTTCTAGACTATTCTTACTAAATATATTTTATATTTTATTATATATTATATATATTTTAAGGTGTGGTTTAGCATCAATCAGTGGGTGATTAACAAAGTTTTCCAAATTTCTTTTGCCGTGATACACATGAAAATTCTTTCATACTCTTTTCTAGGCAAAGCATTATAAATAACCATTTTAGCTTCATTATTTTTCGCAAGTCTCTTTTTAAGATCATCGGTTTGTTTTTCAAAAGGGATAACCTCATATAATTTGGTTTCCGAATGTTGGGACTTAAAGACTTCAAGATGATTCTTTGAGTTACTATTGCTCAGGTATATATTAGTGCTGTCAAGCATAACTTTGTACTGTTAATGATACTAATGAAAATTATGCTAAGTAGTTAGTACTGGTAGTATAAAGTTACTACTGCTAGTTACTACTATTAGTATAATTTAGTACTGTTAGTATAAAGTTATTGCTGCTAGTTGAAGTTAAGACTGCTCAGAGTTGAAGACTGAAATATATGCTAAGTAGTTAGTGCTGCTAGTAGTAAAGTTAAGACTGCTAGTACACAGTTACTACTGTTAGTATATATTAGTAGTGCTAGTACTAATGTTACGACTGCTTATGTTTATTAGTACTACTGGTAC
The DNA here is from genome assembly GCA_026074375.1 of Tanacetum coccineum. NCBI lineage: Eukaryota > Viridiplantae > Streptophyta > Magnoliopsida > Asterales > Asteraceae > Tanacetum > Tanacetum coccineum. The sequence goes on from BQNB010121490.1 coordinate 17,875, forward strand.
AAAAGTTAATGCTGCTGGATTACAACTGCTAGAATCGTTACTATTTCCAGAAGGATATAGACCGAAGTAAAGAGATTAAAGGATAGGTTGGAGAACACGAATTACTTCCAAGATAAGTATTGAGTTATTTTTGCAAAATTAATGTATAATGTATTTTGTTTCAGAGAGTATGTTGCTTTTTAGAAAAGATCATAATCCTTATGCAAAGTATTGTAAGCCTTAGTAGACTCCTTGGTGTATTCAAGGAGTCCTATGGTTATAGAATTTAATGTATAAAAAAAAGAGTCATTATCATAGCTCAAGTTGTAAACCCTAACACTGTCAAAGAGTGTCGTAATAATATATTGGAGCTTATTGTTTTGGTTATATTTATTGTGTGTTAAACATTCATTCCTGTTTATATCTTCTTAATGGAATGAAACTCAGATTCCGTATAGTTTATATCATACACTCAAAGTTTCATTCTTAGTACCTTTGGATTTATCCAAGGATACTAAACCTTACATCAAGCTAAGGAGTTAAATATCTATTCTTTGGGATTAACAAGTGGTATCAGAGCTTGCTATGAAGCTTTAAATAAGAAGAAACCAACATCACATACAAGATCTAATTCTCAGTGATAACATGGAGGCAGAAACTACTTTTACAACTCTGACTGCAAAACTCCCTATCCTCAACCCAGGGGATTATGATCTCTGGTTAATGAGGATAAAGCAATACTTTCTCATGACTGATTACTCCCTCTGGGAAGTAATTCTGAATGGTAACAAAGTGCTGAAGAGAACTGTTAGAGAAACTTAGCAGGAATATGAACCTACTACTGCAGAAGAAAAGCAGGACAGGAGGAATGAGATAAAAGTTAGAGGAACTTTGTTGATGGCACTCCCAAATAAGGATCAACTAAAGTTCCATTCATATAAAGATGCAAAATTACTTATGAAAGCCATTGAGAAGAGATATGGAGGAAACAAAGAATCCAAGAAAGTTCAGAGAACTCTACTCAAGCAACAATATGAGAACTTTGCAGGATCAAGTTAAAAAACAATGGATCAAACTTTTGATAGGTTGCAAAAACTTATTAGTCAGTTAGAGATTCAAGGCGAAGTTATTACACAAGATGACATGAACTTAAAACTATTGAGAAGTCTTCCATCTGAATGGAAGGCTCATGCTTTGATCTGGAGGAACAAAGAAGAAATAGAGACCATCAGTTTGGATGACTTATACAACAACTTGAAGATATATGAACCTAAAATTACAGGATCATCAAGTACAAGTCAAAATCCACAAAATGTGGCTTTTATGTCCTCCAACAGCACTAACAGCAATAGCAACATAAATGAAGCAAATAACACTGCATATGGAGTTAGTACTGCTCATACTCAAAGTAATCCTACATTTGGAGATAACCTTAGTGATGCTGTGATCTATGATTTCCTAGATAGTCAGCCTAATTCTCCTCAACTTACACAAGAGGATCTAGAACAAATTGATCCTGATGCCCTTGAAGAAATGGATTTACAATGGGAAATGGCCATGCTGACAATTAGAGCTAGGAGATTCATCAAGAGGACATGTAAGAAGTTGGATGTAAATGGTCAAATAGTTGGTTTTGACAGGTCTAAAGTAGAGTGCTATAATTGTCATAAAAATGGTCACTTTGCAAGAGAATGTAGAGCTCCTAGAAATCAGGAAAACAGAGGAAGAGATAATAGTATAAGAACTGTGACAGTGGAAACTCCCACTAAAAATGCCTTGGTTGCTTAAGATGGAATTGGAGGGTATAATTGGAGCTACCAAGCTGAAGAAAAGCATCCTACAAACTATGCATTAATGGCACGTACATCATCAGGAAGTTCTTCCAGTTCAGATTCTGATGTAGATTCTTGTTCTAAATCTTGTGTAAAAGCTTATGCTACTCTCAAAGAACAATATGATAGTTTGTCTTCGGATTACAAAAAGTCTCAATTTAATTTAGTATCTTATAAAGTAGGTTTAGAATCAGTAGAAGCTAGACTAGCTCACTATAAGAAAAATGAGGTTGTGTTTGAAGAGAGCATTAATGTTTTAAATCTTGAAGTTAAACTAAGAGATAATGTTTTAGTTGAAAACAAAAAGAAATTGGAAAAAGCAAAAAAAAAGAGATGAGGTAAAACTAATATTAGAGAAGTTTCAAAATTCATCTAAATCTTTGAATAATTTGCTAGAAAGTCAAGTTGTTGACAAGTTTAAAACTAGACTAGGATATAATGCAGCTTCTTCTACTGCAGCTTCTCCTGCAGTAGAAAGCTTTGTGAATTCATCTGAGATGTTAGAAAATTAGGAGTATAATAAGTCCAAATCTGATAAGAGATATCATGCAGTTCCCCCACCTTATATAGGGAACTTCATTCCCTTCAAACCTGATCTAACGTTTATGGATGAATAGTTAAAAGTGAGAATATGGATGTTATTATTATTGTTACACCTAGTAATGGTAAGAAAGTTGAGTTAAATCATGAGTCTGCTGATGTAAAAAATAATGATGATGCAGTAGAACCTAAAACTGTTAGGAAGAACAGCTTTAGACCTCCAGT
>BQNB010121491.1:0-20450 GCA_026074375.1 Tanacetum coccineum
TATATCTTGTGCTGTTGATCTTGAAGTAACATGCCCCGGATCCTTATTCCGCTGCGACCCATTTTGGGGGTGTTACATTTCTTTTATAGATAAGAAACCCTAAATTGGTCAACAAGAAAACTAAAATCACGTAAGAGATATACATCAATCTCTTCCTAATTTATCTCATTCTTATATTAATGAGATAATACTAGAATATAACTATAATTCTTTAATTACATTAATTACGTCTATAAATAACACTCAGCAGATTCTATCTCTGTCAGCAGAAACGAGAACATGACCAGCAGAAACATAATCAGCAGATTCTATCTCTGTCAGCAGAAACGAGAACATGACCAGCAGAAACATAATCAGCAGATTCTATCTCTGTCAGCAGAAACGAGAACATGACCAGCAGAAACATAATCAGCAGGAATGCTACTTGAACTGCCAGCAGAAACCACTTAATGCCATCAGCAGAAACGACACTTAGTCGTTTTCAATAATTCCCAACATGTTTGTTTAAATGTATCCTTTTCTTTAGTAGTATCCAATTCCAAATGTATCCAAAGCCACATAAAGTGATATATTCAAGGGAGGATTAAACCCAGTGTTGTAAATATCGGCCTTGGCGGCCGATATATCACTGATATATCGCTTATCGGTGGTCAACCGATACATTTTTTCACTTATCGGTAAAAAATTTGTTTTGGTCAAAATCGGCCGATTTTTGGGGGTTTTTTTTTGTATTATGATTTTCTTGATCGTGATTTAATAAAAGTATACAAAACTGAATTAAAACCACACATAATGTATATTTTACAACATATACATAAGATATATAGTTAAAAATAATAAAAATATTAAAAAACTTATTAAATATATATATATTTTACAGAATTCCTTTATAATTTAGGGTCTCCGCCGAGAAACCGATATATCGCCATCAAGACCGATATATCGCTTAAAGGGGGTCGACCACCGAGGTACCGCCGAGTGATATTTACAACACTGATTAAACCATAAGACCATTGACTCATATAGGTGCTGTAATGGCTTTCATTGTCTTCTATTAAAGCTAATATTAACCTATCTACCAACTGTAGTATAAAAGGTTGGTGCCAGGTTTTCATGTATACATCTGATATAATTATACAGTTATCAAATGTGTAGTTTTTATTCATTTATAGTTGATTGCTAATGTGTAGGTTAATTAATAAGCAAAGTTTAGGGTGACTTAATTTCTGTCGTATAATTTGTTATTCCTAGCTCTAAAGAAAACAAGGATTTTTTAGTTTATTATATGATATGGTTGCAGGAAAGGTGATTGCAGAAGTGCTAGAAAAGAACAGTTTACCAGCCTCTATTATCACCTCATTTTGTGGAGGTGCTGACATTGGTCAAGCTATAGCAACATACACACGCATTCCCTTGGTTGCATTCACCGGAAATTCAAAGGCACCTTAATTATTTATTCTGTATGCAACGACTCCAGGTAGAAATGTTGGCATCCTTCATCATTCCAAATTTGTATATATGTAACTGACACATGGTATGTCAAAAACTTCAGGTTGGTCTTAATTATTTACTAATCAGGTTTTTATGCACAGGTGAGAAGAGTTAAGTATGTGGGTTCCTCACTTCCTTATTCGGGTTTTCTCCTCTGCAGGCTCCATTAAGGTACTCTTACTTAAAATGATACTGCACTTTATAAAGAAAAGAAACCCATTATACCCTCTCGTGTGATTCGTTACCTATGTTGACCCATTATTTATTATGTTTGACCTGCTACTTTTTCCACCTTTAGGTTAGTTTACTAATTGCTATCTGAGTAAGAAATGTTTCTGGTGCCCCATGACTTATTAATCAGAATAGAAACTAGTTAAATCAAAAGATGTTCTAAGTTCTTTGGTCAAGATCTATCAGTTAACTTAGTGATTTTATCTGATATACCTATGATAGAAACCTTTACGCTTAATTATAATTTCGTTCGTTGTTTCAGTTTCTGTCGGTTGCACAAAATAAGTTGAAGTCTCTTTTAATGGCAGTCAGTCACGAGTAACAAGTTCTTTCCTCCCCTAATCACTTTTCGTTTCGGACTTGTATATTTCATTCATTTGACCTATTGGTTGTTAACAGGTATTAGCTGCTAGCAAGAATAAAATATCAACGCTGAAGGGTTTTCCATCTTTACCATCACTTAAGGCAAGTTCACATTTCTATTTCTCATTCATCCAACTAAATAAGTGTTTCGATACAAAATAGTTGGTACAAGTAGTATGATCTCAGAATAATTTATACCTAAATGCTTTTATAAAATGATTATAAAATGATATAGTATCTGTTTTTACACAGTCGGCACATTACTGTATTTACATACATTTTGATATATAATACTTTAACTTTATGTACTATGTGCTGATAAATTGATATTAAGTTCTTGAATATTTGAGCAGTGGATGGAGTAATTCAGTGAAGCAACTCATTTAGAAAGTTAAAGCATTATTGGGAGCGAGAGATGCAATGCTTAAGATCCGGTTCCACAGGAGGCAGATGGGCGATGCTATGCAATAAGCAGATAAAAATATATATCCTTTAACTTTGTCAATCTTAGTTATCCTTACTTTTGTTCTAATTTCTAAAATCTATTTACTCGTTTTATCGCTGTAACAGTTCATTAAGTGGCTCAAATACTAATCATATACATTTGCAGATCGAACCTCTCGACTCCTGGACGTGACCATGGACACGGAAGGTGTCTTATTAGCTTTTGATTTTCAACCATATACTTCGTGTTTTGCGAGAAGTTATTATTTTTATGAAGTTAGTATGTTAGATTTAGATTTGTATTTGTATTGCTACAGATTTCCAGATTTAGTTTGTTTGCAAAATCGATTATGCAGTGAAACAAACGTTAGCTCCAATTTTTTTTTGTTATATGTTCATAATTAGTGACCACTTTGTTGGTCTCTAATGCCACCATCTGTGACGACTTTGTCGTCACTAGTAGTAAATAACAGTGACCACTTTTTCGTCACTTTAGCTGCTGTGACGAAATTTTTCGTCACTAACAGGATTAAATGGTGACCACTATTCTCGTCACGGATCGGTGACCACGTATAATTTCGTCAGTAACTGAAATAGTGACGGAGCTATAGTGACGACTGGTGACGACATCGATTTTGGTCACTAGACCTCTTTGTGACCAACTTTTACATTGTTAGTGACCAAACCCGTTTCGTCATTAAAGGCCAATTTTCTTGTAGTGAAGTGAACAAGCATTTTAGCAAGCTTAACTACTTAACATTATCGACATGTATGTCTAGTAAAGTGTAGACATGTCAAGAGCTTGTTATTTACTCCAACTGATTTTGATCATACAAGTTTGCAGGCGAAATGACCACTTTAAGAAACTCATCGATCAAACTCATCAGTCACCAACAATATAAGAGCCATAGTGTGACTTCCAAAACATTGTAAAAATTGTAAAATTTCGCAAAACTAATTACACAACCTACAAATACTCTTTGTAAATGAAAACCAGTGTCCAAACAATACTCTATCGACCTACCAGCATGTTTGTAAACGTTTAAATCTATCACGCAGCCTGCCCACTTTACCACATAAAATTATATATACCACGTCTAATGCATAAATTGCAAGCTAAAGGCATATGAAAATGTAACCGGGACTCCGAGAGCTCATTTTTCATCATCTTCATCAGCATTCCCATAGGCTGCCTTCTTAGCAGCGGCCTTTTGGTTCTTTTGTTTCACTTCGCCAGGTTTGCCCTCTCCGATGGGACTTGAGAGTGAAAAATCAATATGCTTCTGTGAGTCGACTCTCACCATGAATGATGGAACCTTTACAACTAGCCTTTCAACCCTGTAACCACGGCCATAATTAGGTAAACAGTGTTGGATTATGGTAGTCGACTAGCATTTGTACATTACGAATATGTGAGCCTATTGGGGGCACACGTTAATACACGGAGAATGCGTTTAATACTTTACAAATATAAACCAATTGACTAAATTGAATAAAACCCAAACTCCATAGGGGACACAAAAGTGGCTGGCCCCTATGGGAGGTTCTAGATGGGTTTTGTGTTCAATTAGGACATAAGGAGGCCTATGAAGGTTTTCTAGAATTAGGGTTTGAGTGCATATATAAACACCCATAACCTACCTCATAATTTGCTCATCCTAAAACCTTTCCTCCTCCCTCCCTCACCGAAATCGCCTGGCCCCTCTCTAGGGTTGTTAAGGGTTTCGGTTCTACACCTCAACTGAATTCGGTTGAACCCTAATTTGGATTTTCGGGTTCTTTAATTCGGTTTAAGGATTTTTTGTTAATTAGGGGGAATATTATAACCTTAATCCGGTTTTAATTGTTCAAGATGACAAAGTTTGTTTGATTAGGGTTTTGATCCAAGAAGGTATAATTGTTGCTTTGTTCGTGAAGTTAAGTCTAGACAACTTAACATGTTCGGTTGACGTGATTGTGTGAGCAACCGTAGAGGTGATTGTTTTAATTACTTATTTATTTTCAAGATCGAATTGACTGCGGAGGTAGCTTTTCTATTTACTTTTCATGTAAGTGTTAACCATATGCTATTACTAGATCCAATCCGATGCGTACTCGTAGTTACTTGGTTACCTAGATGTTAAATCCCAACAGTGGCATCACGAGCCAACTCGTTTTAGCTTTATGGGTTACACGTTTTGTTTTAATTATACGCCTAGTCTACATGCTTATTATTAAAACATAAGCTATGATCTGTTGTGTTTTATATTTTATTCATGTTTTACTAGTAAAATATGACAATGATATGAAACTCCTTGCCATAACTGAATAAAATATGTAGATCTTGATCTTGAAAATCTATTAAAAGTTAATATAGGTTAAAAAGGAAAATTAAAATTGTTAATTAAGCTTGTATGCTTCCTTTTTTATTATTGTCTATAAGACCCGCTCAATCACAATGTGGTGAATGGGGGCGATCTACGTTACTTAAGCAGAAACGTATGAGGGTCTATGGTCTCCATTTGGGGTATACTCGCCAAGAGAACTCGGATTTTACTTGTTTACTTGTATGCTTATGTCATCTTGTTGTATTATGAATCCATGTATGCATGATTATTTAATGTCTAATTGTTTACACGCCTAAATAAATATGTCATATGACCAAAAAGATGATGTTGATGTATGTCTATTAAATTTTACTACGACTATGCTTGCTCATAGTGACCAACATTTGTTTGTTGGAAAATGTTTTTTGTGAAGAAATTATAAGAATTAAACCTATGAAACTTGTTTTTCATGAATTAAAAACTGGACGCTATTGACTCATGGGAAGTATGGCTCATCCACTAGAACAAACTATAAGAGAAGTTTAAGGCGGGTTGTTTTTATGTAATTCCCTAAAGAAATAAGGTTTTTAATATGCTTCGCGCTGACCTGTTTCCCCGCTTCTTTGTGCGTTCGATTGGAGTTACCGTGAACCATGACATGTCACTAAAGTGTCATTATTAAAGGTTTTTAAAATCAGTGATACAAAGTTGTTTTACCATGTTCTTTGTACACGCTTTGTAACAATTATGTGCATTTATCCCTATGAAATTTGAAGTCTACGACAGCCAACAAGAAACGTGCATTGGTTTGACACTGTTGGTCGACACTTAGGGCCCTACCAACCAATGGCGAATTTCGTTGTACTGGTCCAGACTCTAACGATTTTTGAAGTTCTGCTTGCTCGACTTAATTCGAGTAGGCTTGTTTAGACCTTGGACCTGAGGCATAAGAAGATACTAAACATGCTCTCAAACTTATTACATGCTGACTACTGTTTTAGACAAGTTTCAAAAACCCGTAAGAGTTGCATTAAAAAGCAATTACACTTGTCGCTTACCTCTTGCCTATCTTTACGTCCTGGTCAGGGACCTTTGGTAATAAGTGGGAGGTCAAGTTGATCTTAGTCTTAATTAGTAAATTAAATTTGGGGTAGTTAAATTTATATTAAGATAATTTAATTATTAAAAAATACTAAATTGAATTTCTATGTTCTGATTAATTATGTTTTGCAAATAATTCGTAAACGAAAGTTTTGCTTTCTATAAAAGACAAAACATATTCTCTTTTACTAGGTAAGAAAAGGTGAGACTATACTTCTATTATATCATGGATGACTAAGGAATAATTGAAAATTTTCAATTTAATTTAAACTCATTTACTGTCTTTCATTACCTTTCTTTTCGGCTTTGAAATAATTGAAAGATAAAATATTTTGAGTAACTAGAGAACATTTTTTTTCTATAGCTATCAAAATAAATTACATCTTGCATTTGTCACGATGTAAGAGTTTTTAAAACCGCAATTGTGTAAAGAAATTACTAGCATATCTGCCTAGGTATTTTTCTTAGACTCATCTTATTCTTTAGGGTGCTATATACCCTTGTGGCTATGCAGACAGTAAGGAGGAAATTGCTGCTACTATTCAAGTTGAAGAAAGCATAAATGGCTTGTCCCTCATATACATAAGTAGAATTTCATATGCTTTGCTCATTACTAAGTACATTGCTACTTCGTAGGCTTTCTAAGAGAATGGAAAGTAAATAAAATTTTGTTGATTTTTACTGGTGATGAACACTTTACAAATGTTGACAAAATCAAGTGGGAGCTATGCATTTTTTACTGAAATGAATTCTTGTAATGGTGTCAAATTCTAGTGGGAGCTACAAGAGTCATTTCCTTGTTTAGTTGGTATTTATTTCTAGCTTGCTTTGAATAATAATTACTTTATCCTGATATGAACAAAACACATATTTAAGTAAGATTGCATTTTATTTTATATGATAACAAGTCCTATATCTGAGGTTGCTTTCTGAAATGTTATCGTATACATAATAATCCACCAGTCCTTATTAACCCATTTTGTTTGAAATCTGCTATTGTAATATCTATGACACTATCTATTGTGTATCAATTGAGCGCTTGTCGTATTGTTTTTGTTTATCTTAGATAATGTTGTCTCGTACACAAGTGGAAGAAATCTTAATTGTGTGCAAGGAACAACATATAACAATATGATTATTGGTTTCTCTTGATCGTAATGTAAGAGAGCAAATCAATCTACTAGGACTTAGACACGAAAGATGTTTGTTGCCCTATTACATTTGAAGTCAAGATATAATATATAACTACTTTATTTAATTGACTATATGATTTAGTTAATATAATCATGGTTAATGAAATAATCATAATTATTGAAGTATGAAATTAATTTGAAATTAATATTGAACTCAAGAGTTTGCGTTCATGATTACTTTAGTGAGTATATTATCTGTTTGCTTGCTAAGACATATTATAAGTTCTTGATTTTACGAATGGACTCATAAAATAAGTAAGTAGTAAAATTGTTATGTATCTTAATTTCAAAACATTAAACATGATGTCGTGAATTATTCGGAGACTTGTAACGTATAACTTTACATGTTCTGTTTTCTTGAAACACATGAACATAGAGTTAACATGAGGTCTTTGAATTATTCAAAGACTTAATAATGTATAATTGACATGTTTTGTTTTCTTGTAAACACAAGAACATAGAAGTCTTGAATTGTTCTGTCTTCTTGTGAACACGTAGATTAACAAAGAGTTTTGGCTTAATTCAGAAACATACAATATAGCATGTTTGGTTTTAAAATATTGTGTATTCCATTTGCACGTCCCAATTGACAAGTATTTCGACCTAAGAGAATTAAGTATCTAATGGAATTTTGATGGAGTCGCAACAATTCCATACTCATAGAATACCACATATATAGTGTGTCTAATTGTGGTTGACAACAAACTATATTTATATTGTTTGATTTCATGATAGATTGAATTGCTCTACTATAAATCTGATCATAGTTAGAAATTGTGTTGTCATAGGATTACACTCAATATAGTTTCAACCTATAGGTAATCAAGACATCATCTTCTAGATTGAGATAATCCTCATTATGTCTTGATGAAAGTTTAAAATTGGTTAAAATATTATGAATTGCATTTTTTAAACAAGCTAGAGATGAGACTTAAAGTGTTTTGTGTTTTTCCTAATTAAGCAACAATCTTATGTTTTCTTAAATACTTTGTATTTAGAGTGGTTTTCTCTACTTACTAAAAGTAAGTAGGAGCATCTATAAACCTTGAAAATATTCAGAACAAAATTACATAACCTTCTAAATCCACTTGTCCTAATGTCACACTAAGGTTTACATGTAAATGTCAAAACAAAGGTATATTAGAATCACATTTATCAAATCCGCAGATGCCTCATCACTTGATTATATTATGTATATCAATGTGAGGGGGGGGGGGGGGGGATCACAAAAAAAAACAAACTATAAATTAAGAGGATCATTTCAAAACCTGCTAATTTGCTAGAATACATTATCACATCTTGAATCTGATAAGGGTCTTTAGATTTTGAATGATAAGATGCAGTCTTAAAAGCAATCAAGTTTTGAGCTTTGATTGTACTTTTACCAAAAAGTAGTAAACCTGTGAGGATAGAATGAGTTTCTTTTGAAGAAAGGCTCATAAGGACAAAATTGTATACAAATTAATGCCTGACTGATGATAAGAATTTTGATCTTACTCAAGCAATTGACTATGATTAAATCTTTCTTTTCTGCACGTATTAATTATATAAAGATATCTAATTGTCATACAATGATTTCTTGAATCTTAAATAAGTCAAATTAAGGTTCATAACTCTTTCCTGGATGATTACCTTGGCGAGGACGATGTGTGATCATAAAGGGTTATGAGTCTATATTTGAAATATGGCAATTAAGTTTTAAGACTCTTTCCTTAATGATTACATTTGCGAGGACGGTGTGTAATCAAAAGGTCATGAGTATATATATATAATCTTTATATAGTATACAAGATGAAAGAATCCAAGTATGGATTGGATCATGCATCTAGGAGCTGGGATCTTGAATTAATTACAATATGATTCTGATTAAATTAAGATGACTCCTGAGTACATCTGACATTGAGTGGGAGCACCATGTTATTTTCTTAAATTCGTATGTTGTATGACATATTGAAAGTATCGTTCCACATAAGCTAGATATTAATCCTTAAGATTGGAATGAAACTTCACTTGGGAATTTAGGAAAACAAACGACCTTGGAATAAATGTTTATTAAGATAAACGTATGCGGAAATAAAGTCCAACACAAATGCAATATGTCATTGTAGCAAGTCTTAAATGATATATTTCACTTGAGATAATTTAGTACATGGATGGAAACCTTGTGTTTTTTTAACTAAGGGTTCATCATGTATATATATTATATCGTGTATGTGACTGGTTGTTACTTTTGCATGATAGCAAGATGAGCTAACAACAACAGTATCTAATTGAGAGAATTTAGATAACAATATCTAATTGAGGGTATTTAGATCACTGTTATACAAAAGTTTACGAATTATGAAGCATAGCGTTGTATGTGTCAACTGATGCTAGAGAATAATCAATTCTAGTTGAAGAAGGATTTTATCATTTACGATAAATCTGCTAACTAGATATGCTCATTTAAGAGCATTGTTGCATAACACATTAAAGAATGAGAATACTTTACATTTTAAGAAACTGTAAAGATGACTGTCTGAGATAGGTATGTTGTTGACTTCAAATACCCTATAAAAGGTACTATTACCTTGTCCATACTATGACTCTTGCAATAGTATACATGTGAACAATAAGACACTCATCTTATTTTTCAAATCTTTCACAATATGAGAATTTGAAACAAGTATTCGTAAATTTTACTCAGATAACTATTTAGTTGTCTTGTAAAGAAAGAGTTGAGAATGTTGGAAACATTAAACTTCAACTTGCTAATTAGTTTCATGCATATCTGTTTTAGTATTTGGATAATTGGGATTGTAAGATAATTTTTACTTTCTGATGAATAAATATACTTGGTATTTGTTCTTCATTCATATAAAAATTGTTATCCTATGTTTGCATGTTTAATCCATGAATGATTTCTTATCATTCTAAATATGTCCATTGTCGGTTAATAATATGGGAATATTGTTATGTAAGGCAAATGTAAGTGTTGGTTATATTCCGTGAATATATGGATTTGTTCCCACCAAACACATATGTATTCACAAGGGATGCATATTGGATACCCCAACCTTCGATCATTTACTTTTGGATCCATGCCATGAGTAAAATGTCGAAAATGGTTTAAAATCATCCTTAGACTTAAGATACAAGCAAGTTCTGTATGTGTGGATATCACTTTGTGATTATAGCCAAACGCTGTCCTGAAACAAGGTAGTTATAAAAGCTATTTTTCGGAGTGTATGTGAAGCAGCATCCACAACACTTGTAGTCAATAAAGGATTTGTTCCTCCACTTGATATGTGCATAAAGATACCATTGGGCCCTCTCTAGATTTAATCAGATAAATGAATGGTCATTCCCAAAAGGTAATGCAAGATGATTCTTGATTACATCTGGTATATATGAATTATTTCTATAACGAGAAACATAATGTTAAACTATATGGAATGACTTAGGATCCATATCCATGGTTTAACGGTATCTGTAACAAAGGGATGATAATATAAAGCAAGAAATTTATAACCATTAAATAGCTGAGATGATTTTTGAAACTCTTATCTCATAATATTCCTAATGTAAAAATAATTGTGTGGGTTGCTAGACTTTTCCAATTATAGGTATAAGTGTTAGGTGCTACTCCAACTCCCAAGTGGGAGTTGTTGGATTATGGTAGTCGGCTAGCATTTGTACATTACGAATATGTGAGCCTATTGGGGGCACACACGTTAATACACGGAGAATGCGTTTAATACTTCACAAATATAAACCAAGGGACTAAATTGAACAAAACCCGAACTCCAAGGGGGACACCAAAGTGGCCGGCCCCTATGGGAGGTTCTAGATGGGTTTTGTGTTCAATTAGCATTTAAGGAGGCCCATGAAGGTTTTCTAGAATTAGGGTTTGGGTGCCTATATAAACACCCATAACCTACCTCATAATTTGCTCATCCTAAAACCTTTCCTCCTCCCTCCCTCACCGAAATCGCCTGGCCCCTCTCTAGGGTTGTTAAGGGTTTCGGTTCTACACCTCAACTGAATTCGGTTGAACCCCAATTTGGATTTTCGGGTTCTTTAATTCGATTTAAGGATTTTTGGTTAATTAGGGTTTATTATAAACCTTAATCTGGTTTAATTGATTCAAGATCACAAAGGTTTGTTTGATTAGGGTTTTGATCCAAGAAGGTATAATTGTTGCTTTGTTCGTGAGGTTAAGTCTAGACAACTTAACGTGTTTGGTTGACGTGATTGTGTGAGCAACCGTAGAGGTGATTGTTTTAATCACTTATTTATTTTCAAGATCGAATTGCTGAGAGGTACGCTTTCTATTTACTTTTCATGTACGTGTTAACCATATGCTATTACTAGATCCAATCCGCTGCGTACTCGTAGTTACTTGGTTACCTAGATGTTAAATCCCAACAAACAGAACATCAAAATGATGACCATAATAAAGCAAAGACGGGAGTCAAATAAGACTTGAGAAAGGTTTTCAGGTTAGGTAACGGCTTAGCCAATTTCTTTTGGTTACTTTTTACAAATAAACAAATACCAAAACCACTTATTCGCAAGTGAAGGAGTCAAAATGGCCAGTACCAACGAGTTCCCTGAAGCGTGATATTATGTGAAGCTTGATATTCTGTGATCGACAATACCAAAACAGCCGATAAACTAACCTCATAAAGGGTCCTAGTTGGCTCTCGGGGATAAAAAAAGGCTACCGCATCAAAACCTGCACAATCAAAAAGTCAAAATTATTATCGCAATTACAAATCCACTTAATCATATAATTAGTTCTAAAACAGAATTGGACGCACTGTATGGTTTTGCACCTATTTGGTTTTGCTGTGCTGACCTTTTGCTCCTGTTACGGCCAGAAAAAAGAAGGTCCACGTGACTCCATTGTTGTTCATGAAGAAGAGTGTATAAAAATATTTTGCAAGGCAGCTTCTGCAAATACCGGTTATGCAAGAAGCAATAAGTGCAGCATGCCTTCAGCCTCCATGCACTTTTCTAACATCTGTATTACCAATCGGTAAAGGAGACACCGAAGACCGTTCTTGGAAACATTCACCAACAGCTGGTGTCCCAACTAAGGGTTGTTTACAACCTGCATCAACAGCACATTTATAAATACTAAAACATTAACAAAACATTTATTAGGAGCTTATATCAACATATTAAGAAGCAAGTTTAAACAATCGCACTTACCTCCAATATTAACATAACCTGATTCTTTTATGTCTTTGTTCAAAAGGCGTCTTTTGACACGTCGGTCATTAACCGCATTCTGAGCACGCATGGCAACATTGGTTAAATAGCCTGCATAAAACGGTTGGCTCAATGGTTGAGACCGTAGACGTTCATTATGGTGAAACGATTGATGAATAACACCCACTACACCTGGTGATTCCCATAAGCTTGTAACAATGGCAATATTACATACATGTTAGATAAAATTAACAAAAACCTGAAAACCATTTGCTGACCTCTTATATGTGTAACATTTTGGCCTTCATTGTTAATGGCCCTATTTTGGGATGAGTTACCAAAAACGTGGGGTTCTCTAAGATCTAGAACACGTATTGTCACACGTTACTTTTCAGAGAATCAAAAGACAGCTTCAAAAGGTAGCTTACCCTTGACCGTTTTCTGAGCGTAAAAGCTGATATAGTTAAACCATTTCACTTGAGGGCCTGTAATAATCATGTCCGATATTGGCTTATTGTGACTCTTTCGTTCATCATTATTATGCACGTTTGACTCATTCATCTCAAAACACGGTTCGTATCTGTGATCACTTTGCTTGCCTGAAACAATGCAATCATATACCAAAACATAAGAATCAACCTCTGAATCATCCTCCGTCGGTATGGGCTTTTGTTATATATATTAAATATCATATAAGGCTTAGTTTGATTAATAATCGAAAAGTAATTCACCTTCCAGCTAATGCCCTTCACATCCATCAATACAAAGTGCGGGGTGGGCACCATAGCCATCAGCCACCTTGCACCCAAACGTTAAAAATGGTGATTTGTGATAATTAGGAACGTGTTCTACCATGGAAAACCAATGTTATTGTAACGCCCCGACCCAGAAGGGTAGAAGTATTACAAATATGGTGTGACATCAAAAGCATACACAATCATAACACAAGCATAAACAGCGGAAGTCTTAAATAAATAACCAAAGGAAATAAGTCAACACGACTTAAGGTACATAAATTCTCCAAGGATAAACATATCCAAACGAAATAACAAATGTCTTGAAAAGAAACAATTCATATATCAAAGGTAAGATCTCTAGGGCAGTCCACACTCAGCACTCATAACCCAAAAGCAAACCCCAGCTCCTAGCTTAGATACCGCGCCAGGAAAAAGAAAGTGCGGTGAGCTTACAAAGCAGATGAACAGATATATTTCATCGAATGAAAAGATCAATGGAAATCAATAGGATTATGCTACATAAGGTACAAAGGATATCACAAGACGTGATCAAAGGGATACAAATATGATATAAGACAAAATCAGAATATCAATTCATAGGGTAAGGTAGATGAATCAGAACAATCAAATTAGAGTTAAGTTCAATCACCAAGCCTAAACAAATCATATCAAAGTGACCATGGAGTCATGGAGCTCCAAGTCTGTTGTGAAAGGAGTGGATTGCACCCATATGAGTCACCAAATAATCAAATTCTTAATGTATAATTATCGAATACAAACAAATCTAGGATGATCCATACGCACCTTAAACAAGAATAATAATCTTCATAGTGCACATATAATATCAAATGGGGGACGGCGTGAGAAATCACTCACTCACACATGAGTCATGCCAAAGGTGCATCAATGACACGGCCATGTTACCTTCATGGCTAGGAAACAAATAGTGGCTTGGTTCTCAAACTGAAGGGTTCAAAGCAAAGTCATATCAAAAGATCCATTTCTTAAGGGATCATGAAAAAGGTTCTAATATCAAAAGGTTCAAATATAAAGGGATAAGCAAAGGTTCAATATCAAAGGATCATAGGCAAAGGTACAATATCAAAGGTTGCATGTCGGGTTCCAAAACGGGAACATAATAACAGAATCATATAAGAAAGCCAAATACAAGGCTCTGAAGCAAATTGGCAAATCCACATTAAGAAATCAAGATAGAGGAGGAATATGTCATGAGAAACTTATCGATAAGGTCAGAAAATCTGTTACCTGTATTCGAAGCAAAGCAAATCAAAGAGAAACACCAAAGGAATCTCACAATCACTCTCCTTTTCTTGACGAACATAAAGAAATTATTGACTTCGATTTACAAACATTCATTTAAGTTATATTTCTTTTTTAGAAACTTTCTATTTTTAGTAACTTTCCATTTTTAGTAACTTTCCATTTTTAGTAACTTTCCATTTTTAGTAACTTTCTATTTTTAGTAACTTTCCATTTTTAGAAACTTTCCATTTTTAGTAACTTTCTATTTTTAGCAACTTTCCAAATTAGTAAGTTTCCAATTAGTAATATTCATTCATTTGAGATTCTAATAAAGTATTTTTAAATAAGATTAGGGACTTAATATGTCACACCTTATAAGTTTAGGGTGTTAAATATGACAGCTTTCCATATATTAGGGTTTTAATATTGGCAAAATCAAACAAATATCAAGGTTAAAAGTGTAACTATAAAGTTTCTTATTTTATTCAGAATTACCTTCCATTTTTGTATTTACAAGTAAACCTTTAATTTTACATAATTATAACATATTTAGTCTCTTTTGGTTATTAATTATTAAAACATTCTCTTTAATTTATCCTAATTACAAAACAAGCCCTTCTAGATTCAATATAACAAAATCATACCTTTATACCATTAATTACTAACCAAACACTTATACTTTTTCAGAATTTACAATTTTAGTCCCTCTATTTTAATTAAATACTTCTAATTACATAATATATGAAATTAACCATTTTAAATCCAAAATAATATCAAAATGACATTTTATACCCCCCAACTTATTTTATACAGAATATACTAAGTATAATAACATGTCTAAAATAGACCCCATAGTTTCAGATATTAACATTTAAAAATACAAGTCCTTATACCTTTGTATACATAATCGGCTAACTATACTCTCACAAAACCTTAATCAAATTTTCCCAATCACCAAAGCATTAATTTACCAATCATTGGCATTAATTATACCTGGAAAAATAACAAAACCCTAACCCTAATTCATTTTAACCATTTCTTTCCCTTTTTCCTCTATTTTCGAATTCGGTAATCACCATTAAATCTCCAATAATCATTCGAATCATGTATAAATTATTCCAACAATTTTTCTGAGTTATATGAGATATGAACAACCTCAGAAAAATATAAAATAAATTTTACCAATATTTTATATACCGATTTCATTTTCATTTCTAAATTAGGGTTTTGAATATGTTTCAATTTATAAAATCAAAATAAAGTGCATGGACATTTTTCTCAGGTTTATAACATATTAATATGATGAAACATAAGTTATAAAATTACCTTTGATGGCCTTTGATGATTTTATGATTTTATGAACTCGGTATAGCTTTTCGAACCCAAAACGATACCAAAAATCGAATCAATCACTTCCCAAGCTTCCCACTATTTTTCCCACACTCCTTAGTCTTCAAATGATCTTAGAAAAATTCGTCCTTGCCTTGGAAAATTCGTTTGCCATCACTTTGGTATTTTAGGGTTTTGGTGCATTTGTTTTTAATGATTTAACAAATGAAAAATGAAATAAAGATGTGATAACTTATTTGGCCGAGTCCTAGGGGCTTTAAAATAGGTTTTAAATCAGATTTAATTATTTTCATAATTATTTTATATTTATCCACATTTTATTTAATTAATTTTGTAATGTATAAGTTAATTAAATACATATATAAATTCGGCACATATACTTATAATAATTTTAATTATTTTCATTGTATAACATAAAGTATTTTGATCTTACAAAAATTTTCATAATTGCCATATATTGTATTTTCATAATTTCTAACCTTTAAATGAATTTTATTCATGCTTTAATGAATTTTTCTTGCATTAGGGGTATTTTGGTAATTTCACATTTGTTGAGATTTTTAGGTTTTACAGTTATCTACCTAAAATATTCTAAGATAAAACAGGTAAAATAAAAAATATTGCGTAACACTCACAAATTTGCTCTCATCGGCAATACTTGATTCATTTGCCCATTCGTCGTAACTATGTCCGTTAGGTTTAGCTCTTTATGCAATAGACAAAACCACCATTACCCATAATAGAGAAACCACCCAAACGTCCCTAAGCTTGTAAGGGCACATAAAACATACATTTGACTCTTTGAGGAACCCTCAAACCACGCCACTTTCATCTCGCTTATTAAAACATCAACACAATCAAACCCAAACCCACAGACCACATTTTCATTTAACCAAACTGTCAAAAACAAAACTCCTAGATTTGATCTTTCGAATTAAAATAATTAAAAACTAACGCATAAATAAAGCCAGTTTGAAATAATCATAAGGTCATATTTTGAAAAACCAAAACCCAATCCAGAGAAGTGATAACCTAACTTGTAACACCTACAAGTATGTTGCTAAATTAACCCACATCCATATTATCCTAAAATTAAACTCCTAACATGAACAAAAAATTCATAACACAACAAAAGAAACCATTAAAAAAATTAAAAACTTGCCCTTACAAAAAACGAAGCTTCAAAGCCCTCCCAGGTTTCTGAAACATAACGTCATATACAGTAGATAAAAAAAGATTATAAACCCCAAAAACCACATACCTGTAATCATCTCCTGTTTTTGGATTCTGTACAGTAAGAGAGAGAGATGAATTAGCTTCAGGAAGAAAATAGATAAGGAGAAGACTCGAGAAGAGTGTGTGTTGGGGGAGGTGGATCTAACATTTTAGGATTAGAGGCTGCCTAAATTCGGCTTATGCATCGGTACTCGTGAATGGTTCCCTTACAAAAGAATTCAAAATTTGTAAGGGGCTTTGACAAGGTGATCCACTATTACCTTTTCTCTTCATTATCGTGGCCGAATCATTGCATGTAACCATTAAAGAAGCTAAAACTAAATGATTGTTTAAAGGGGTAAAGTGGGAGATAACAATGTAGATTTGTCTCATCTTCAATTTGCGGGCGATGCTCTTTTGTTAGGAAAATGGTCACTTGATAATGCTAGAAATCTTTATCATATCTTGAGATGTTTCAATATGGCTTCCGGTTTGAAAGTCAACTTCTCAAAAAGCAAGTTCTTTGGCATTGGTGTCACACCTGATAAAGTTTGCCGATTCGCATCAATACTCTGTTTTCACTCGTCTTCTTTTCCTTTTGTCTACTTGGTCTTCCAATAGGAGCCAACATGAACAAAACATGCAACTGGAAGCCTATCGTAGAAAAATTCAGAAAAAGGCTTACCGCTTAGAAAGCTAGATCTCTTTCGTGTGGTGGAAAATTAACTCTTATCAAGTAGGTTCTTAGTGCTCTAGGTACCTACTACTTCTCTCTTTTCAAGGCCCATAAAAATGTCATTTGTTATTTAGAGAAATTAAGGCGTAATTTCTTTTGGGGGGAGGGGGTGCAATTGACTCAAACAACAAGTTGGCTTGGATTGCTTGGAAAAACGTTTATTCTTTGAAAAGTAGTGGGGGTCTTGGAATTGGTAGTCTTTTTTGCTTCTAATGTTGCAATGTTAACAAAAGTGGTGATGGCGCTTCTACTCGGAATCCAACTCTCTTTGGAAACTGATTGTAATTTCTATCCATGGTAATGATGGTAAAATTGGTCCTGACTACCCTTCATCCCTGCTGCCCTCGTGCCCATGGAAGAATATTACTCAACTAAATAAGAATTTATCAAGACCTGATATCAGTCTCCATTCAATCTTTATTAGAAAGGTCAGTGATGGTCTTACTTTCAAGTTTTAGAATGATTATTGGGTTGGAGAGTCGTGCTTAAAAAGTGCATACCCAAGACTATATTATCTGGACAATAACAAAGAGTGTCGAATTCGGGATAGGGTGGGCTCATCTTCAGACCAACATGTTTATTTTTTAGATTGGAGAAAGCCTATCCAAGATGGGCGTGAGCGTACTCAATTAAACGAGCTTCTTAACGTGTTATCAAACGTTGCATTTACGGCGTCACCGGATGGATGGATTTTTAATTCGACCGACTCTACATCTTTCTCAACATCTGAGATGAGATACATAATTGATTCCTCGTTCTTTTATTCCGGTGTTGTTCCTATTCGCTGGAACAAGAACCTCCCGATCAAGATCAATATTCACTCATGGCGGCTTAGTTTGAATCACCTCCCCACTCGATTCAACCTTGATAGACGTGGAATTGATCTTAATTCTGTTAGATGCCCTGTGTGCGATGGTGATATTGAAATTGATCTTCACGTATTTGTAAAATGCCCGATCGCGTTTCTATTTGGAATTCGATTTCAAGATGGTAGAATATAGGCGACTTCCCCAAAGACATGAACAGTTTAATCAAGTGAAGCGACACGTTAACTCTCAACAAGCATACTAAGATCTGTTTAGATGTTGTGATTCAAACATCCTTGTGGATAATTTGGCGATACAGAAACCGTATCTGCTTTGATTTAAAACCTACGAGTGATTTTATCGCATTCTTGGATATTGAATAGGAATAGGAGTTTACATCCTAGTTGGTTGGAATGGAATCCTAAAATTTCTTGTACAATCACATTGTAATTTTTTCTTTTCACTGGTGTCTTGCTAGTGAGTTTTAATCTAATCACCGTTAAAAAAATATTTTAGGAGGAGACGAAGAGACGTAAATGCTTTCACCCGAGTGCTGCCCTTTAAATAGAAGTGTTAATATGCATGCACTTTGTCATACCCAAAATAAGACAACAAGTTCCAAAACTAACAAAACCACCAATTAAAAATAATAAAACCCTAATCCAAACAACTCCTAAATTCAAAAACAAGAAACCCTAAAAGAACCCATCAATGGATCCTGACATATCAGGTTGGATCCTGGAATTCTTAATCAAACAAAACACAATAGACGATGAAACACTCAACAACCTAATTCACATCCTCCCTCTCCCCAACCACAATCCCAGGTTAAAAAAAATCCTTAATCTTGAGTAAAATCGACTCCGATATCAAAATTGGCACTATCTCGGACCACACTCTCGACTTACTTGAATTCATTATAGAATTAGATATATCTGAACATGTTTACAACCCTTCAGAAGCCTTAAAACTAGCTTATTGTACTCTCACAATGTACTCTAGTACTAAATTTATCAAAAATGATGATATCAAGGCTAAATGTGATGTTTTAAAGAGAGTATGGAGTGAGCGGGTGCGTGAAATGGAGCGATGTGATAATGTGATAGATGAGATGTTGAGTTGGGTGAAGGATATCGAGGGGATAATGGAAGTTGATGATTGTGAGAAAGTGTTGGCCATGTTTAAGGAATTAGATGTGGGGGAGGTTTTGAGTAGGTATGTGAGTGAGGCCAGGGAGATGATGGGGTCGTAGTTTCTTGAGGTGGCGTCTGAGATGGTTTTGAGTGATCCAGGGTTGAGTAAAGAGTTGGGGTTGGATGGAGGTGTGTCGGGTCAAGATTTGGATGTTGCATAGTGAGGATAATGGTAAGTTATCTAGTTATGTTTTGGTTTTCAAGTCAGGTTTATGTTTAATTTAGTGTTCTGTATTTTGTTAAAGAAAAAGAAAAATAGGTATTTTTGGGATTGCTTATTTACAAGTTATTATGCTCATGAAAATAGCGAAGCAAATAAGCGCAAGCGTTAGTGTAGTAATTGATCAACCACAACCTGGTTACTAGCGCGGATAACAGCGATCTTGAAGAACACATACCACAACATATTATGACAGAAAAGAAAGAAGGAGCACACACACAAGGTATTACCCTTAACCTCACTATTGATTAAGCTTTTGAAAGAATGAAGTACATGTCCCTTCCCCCATCACCTCCTTTTATAGAGATGAGGGGGAGGTAGTAGAATCAAACTAAGACTCTATAACGGCTGAGGTTGCCGAATCAAACTAGGACTCTATGACGGCTAAGAATACAAAGTCAAATTGGACTCTATGACTACTAAGAATACAAAGTCAAATTGGACTCTATGACGTAGGACTTCTAATTCAATTTGGCTTTTACTTTAACCCCTAAACAATAAGCTAATGATAAAGACTAAATATAACACCCTGCATAGTGAAAGTCACAAACAAAATAGGAAGGCTACAAAGTCAAAGTGAAAAAGAGACAAACAATATAGGAAAA
>BQNB010121492.1:0-17927 GCA_026074375.1 Tanacetum coccineum
ATACTCACCAAACCCTAATGGGCTTGTCCCATTAATTAGGTTAATATCCGAGAGGCCCCACCGTCATTTAGTAACTAGTGGGCCCACCTTATGATTATGACTCGTCCGTAACGGGTGTTATAGATACCCGCGCACGTGTGCGCTAGTTGGGCCTCATGGGCCTAAATCCTCGTCGTGATAGCCCATATGTCATGGGCTGCTCCCTAGGCAGTACCACTCGGGCCTTGGAAGCCCGTATTAATGTCGCTATGGCCCCTTCATTATGGGCCTGAGTATAAGTACTATTCGCGGGTCGGGTTCATGACCCGAAGTCGGACTATACGTCATCAATTATTTACAATTATGACGATGATGATGAGGAGAGTACTATTCCTTTGAATGAAATTATTTCTCAACTTCCTCCGTCTATTGCAATCACTCCCGTCTTATCCGAGGCCTCTCTCATCATGGGGGATGAGAATCTTAGCACTATTCCTGAAAAGGAAACGGACGAATTCATAAAGTCTAGTGTTGAGGACCTTGTTCTAATCCCAAGTAAGTCCGAGGATACATCCGACAGTGATAATGAGTGTGATTTGCCTTTTTGTGATAATCCCGTGACTTTCTCTAATCCTCTCTTCGATGCTAATGATGAGTTTACCTCTAGTGATGATGAGTCACTTCTTGAGGAAGATGTTCCAAAGGAAAATTTTAAAATTTATTCGAACCCACTTTTTGAATTTAATGACGAGTACATCTCTAGTGACGTAAATCCTCTTTTTAATGAGTCGGATTTGCTAGTCACACCTCTTTTCAAGCTTAATGAGGATGAGTATTTTGACCCGGGTGGTGATTTCATTTTGGAAGAAATCAAAGCTTGTCTTACAAGTGATTCCATTCCACCAGGAATTGATGATGACGACTTTGACCCGGAGGGAGACATTCTTCTACTCGAGAAGTTATTAAATGATGATCCATTATCTCCTCTTCCTACGAAAGAACTTAATTGTGATGAACTTAAAGTAATAAAATCTAATGTTTCTACGGATTTTGAGGACGATTATTATGACTCGGAGGGAGACATAATCTATCTTGAGAGTTTGCTTATTAAGGACACTATCCCTTATCTCCCTCCTGAGATATTTTTAGATCATGAACCAAGAAGCTTAAAGGGTGAACCTGATAATGATAAATTGAAGAGTATGGTCAAAATTTTCGACCCTGGGATTCATGAGAAAACTTTTTCTCCAACATATGTGAAATTACCCTTTGAGGATCGCCATTATCTTTCCCTCACATATGTTATCCGAATTTTTCTTCCTTATTTCACCTATCCGTTGGATTCTTCTCTTCTTCTCTCCTCTGGGAGTGAGGATACTATTTTTAACCCCGGCATCTCCGCTTTTCATTTTTCTTCTCTAGAACTGGTAGCATCTCATCTGAGTGGAACTTTCATGTGCTTCAATGTTTATTCAAACATCTTGGATAAAATTCCAATGGAGATTTGCTCTTCCACCTGTTTCGTCCCTAATATCACGATGATATGGGGAGAGTCAAGCTAGAGACTCGCACAAAAATAAGTGCTTCGTGGGTGGCAACCCATGCTTATCCCTAGTAGTAGTATATTAGTATAATATTAATAAGTGTGATGTGAGGAGGCTCGCCTTTTCCTCTCTCTTGCTTGTGGTTTTGTCCATCGTTCACTCAAGCTTCAATCCTTAGCATGCTTATAAATGGGAATCTGATATCCTAGATCTTATTGATTAACGTTTATCTATTAGCATAATTAATAAATGGCTTTAGATTTACGTAGAGACCCTTTTAAACATTGAGGACAATGTTTTGTTCTAGTATGAGGGGGATCTTTTGATTTGATCTTACTTGAATTTGCCTTGTCTTCACGTAACCCCATTTTGCCACCAAAAATTCCAAAAAAATGTGATTTTATGCCAAAATTTTAAAATTTTCAAAAATAAAATAAGTGTTTTGACATGAATTTTTGTCTTTTTGAGAATAAATTTTGACTTGATCGAGCATATTGCGCTCTAGCTTGCCCCTTAACTTATATAAATGAGGGCTTTTGCTAGTCTTTTATATAAGAAGCTTTAAAACGTGAATTCTATCTTGAAAAAGCCAAGAGTTTGCAAGTTTCCATAATAGACTTTAAATATGCAAAGCTTGTTTTTATTAGACTAACCATTCGCAGATTTTTTTTGCGAATAACGAGAATGGATAGAGTTGAATATAAGTTGAGATGGTAAACATGGAGTAGTTGGATCTCTTTAGAACTCATAGAGGTTAATTGTGGCTTTTTGCTCCCATCAGCTTAATAAACGTTATATAATTGTTGAATAAATAAAGTTACTTTGGTTTTTGCGATTCTTAGTTTAGATCACTTCGTAGAGATTCCTTCTGGTGAAAGTAAGGTACACATCGAGGTTTTGTCATTGTTGTGAGGAAATAGGCTACCGATTCTTGACAGTTCGCTACCATTGTCTAGGTAGTTAAAAGACCACATGACATGAAATTTAGCTATAATAATAATAATAATGTAATAAACCGAAGCCAAAATAAGACTTCTGGATCATGGTCAGCTCACATACCGATGTGACAGTTGTTTAAAGGGTGGAGGTAATAATAATAAAAACGATGGGCTGATAAAAGTTTACTGTCTCTGGTCGATTCGTTGCCGATGTGGTAGTCTTCAAAAGAAGGCCCATAGTAAGAATATATAACAACCCGTAATTTTCATCAATGTAATTATCATCTATTAAATTAGATGCACTGTAATATCCATCTATTATATACATACCACCTTTTTACATAGAAATTTTTGCTTTATCTCATTATGCAACGTAACTTGCATCTTTAAAGTAAACGAGCTCACGCAACCTCTACCAATGCCATCTCTATCTATGTTTATATCATGTAAACATCCTAATATGTCAAGTCTATATCTTAATATCATTTTTACCAAGTACATTATCCATTTAACGTACTTTTCAAAATGTTATATCAAAACAGACTTTATCCGTTAACATGCATGTGTACAAATGTACAATGCACAACATTTGAATATCTTTTCCCTCCTAAATCAAGTTATAACTTTCTAAAGCCCAATGTACAAGTTAATAATACAAGAAAACCAAACTAGGTCATTTTACCTCCAAATTCATTCTAGTTTCTTACCACCACTTTAGCACAAGGTACAAGCACTTAATGCATGACTCCTAAACTTTAAACCTAAAACTAAACCTTAAACCTTAATCCTAAACCTTAAACCTAATCCTAAACCCTAGTCCTAACATTAAAACTTAATCCTAAACCCTAAACTACCCTAAACCTTAAACCTAACTCCATCTAAAAACCATAAAACCCTAACCCCGTGACCCATTAAACCCGGCACCCCTTTTTATTTTATTTTGACCCATTTTCAACCCAACTAAGCACCCTAGCACCTCTATGACATCACTACCATGTCACAAGAAAGCAACCGAGCACCTGCATTACCTCCCTTGGCCACCAAGTTTAGCCTTATCACCTCCTTGTCACCCCTTTGTACTCGTCACCCCCTACCTTCACCATAACCTTTCATCAAGCTTAGCTACACCTCTAGCCCTCAAGAGTCATCACTATAGCTGCCTTTAGTCATCTATCCTAGCCTTGACACTAATCAAAACACCAAACTTGGCCACCAAGGTGTTTTCGCACCTATAAATAAGGCCAACACCCACATTCTATCATCACAAAACCACACCTCAAAATCTATCACACACACAAATGGAGTTCCAAGGAGGATCAAGGAAGGTCAAGTGAAGTCCCTAAGCTCAGAATAGAAGCCAATAACCATGAAAAAGAAGTCTTTGAAATCATTACTAGGCGTACGAACCCAAAAACCCCATTTTGACCCGTTTTAGGCCGTCAAGTAACTCAAAATCTTTGTTCCAATAAGCTCATAATATGATTAGAAACTATACATAAGGTCTATTAGATCCCTATGAACTTCTTGTTAAATCCTGAATCCGCAAACTCCATAGCATTTTTTATAAAACAACCTAAAAACCAAACAACCCGTTGTTGATTTTTCCTAGCTAACGAATCATTTATTCTAAACTGTTGTTACGTTAGACAATCTATTTTAAGCTTATTCTAATAAAGACTAAAACCTGCAAAGTATCATTTGGAAATCCTAAAATAATCTTGCATGCTTTTTGGAGACTTGATTTGTAAATTATTTCGCATACAAGGGTTTATATCTCGTAACATTCTAAAATCTAAAACTAAAAGGGCTTAAAAATGTAGTAAATCCAAGTTAAAACTAATAAGGACCTATTTTGCCAAGTTCAAAAGTTAAAGGTTTAAAATTATAATATTCTTTATATATAAAGGTGACTAAACTTTGTAAAAAGTATATTAACCAAAGGGTATATATTGCCCATTTTTGCAAACTTAAATATATTAAAATATAATATTTTTATATATAAATTTAAATAAATATATATTAAATAATATAAGACATCAATTTTAATTAAAAAAAACCCACATATTTATCGTTATTGTATCATCGATGAACGCAAAAAATAAAATCGATTACGTTATTATATTTACGGAAATTATCATCAACTAACTTTTGAAGAAACTTAAAATTTTATCGTATCACGTTACTAGGGAGCTTCATGTGAGGAGTTTCATTTGGGTATACGTTTTGATGAGTTTGCTGGATTTACGATTTAAGGTGTCTGATAAGTGTAGAATACACATATCCATTTATACCTAAACTAACCCAATTAAACCCAAAACAGACCAAAAATGGCAAAAATATGCTTGTATTTGTGTTTTGTGTGTGCAGGTATGGATAAGTCAAAAATCGCAAGAAAACAATCAAAAGCGGGCAAGCACGGACACGAGAATCAGAAGAGTATAAAAAGAAGCCAAAGATCCAAAGTCAAGCCTCAGTCAAATCCCAGTCAAACATTGGTCAATAAATGTCAACAAAACCCATTTTCCTCTTATTATAAAACACAAGGGCCAAAATTGCTAATTCCCAAACTGTTCTATAACTAGAAATAAGAGAGAACCAAAAGACAAGGACCATTTGTGTTAGAAAGCCAAAGTTCAAACGAGTTTTACCCATTTCAGTTATAAAATAGGCGGGTAAATCCCATTCACTGTTCATCGTCTTCCCCATTTCACCCTCCACTCAAAACAAAGGGGTTTTTTAAAATTAGAGGGTACAAAGGACAATCGGTTGACCAATGACTGACAATGGCAGAAAAAATACATCACAAACCCTCCCATTGCCAATCCCCATCAAAGTAAAGCCACGTCATCATGGTGAAAAGCAACAAATTAATGTGTTTATTGACTAAAAATACTCACAAAAGAAGCACAAACGTCACATCAAGGGAATGACACGCTGGCAATCCTCAGGTGTCCACAAAGTGATCTAACGGCTCAAAATTTAGCCCCAATGATTGATGGATTGGATGGCAGAGATTGATGGGAGCTCAAAGGGCCTAGAAGCTTCAGCTTGGCACTATAAATAGGCCTCATTCTCACACACACAAAGAGTCTTTTTTTGATCTTTCTTTTTAGTAATTTTTAGCTTAATTTCGTAATTTTACTTAAATGTTTTTGTAATATTCTTTTCTAGTAATGTAATTCAGTTTTCAATTAATGAAATTCAGTTTTAATTTGTCATAAGCTCTTCTTATTTTCAACCTTTAAGCCCTCTTAATAAACCATTTTGTCTCAATAAGCTAATAAGCCCATATTAAGCTCTTTCAGTCTATAAGCTGAAATAGAGCTTATTAAAATCAGTATTAATCTTACTTAAACCTTAAATCAGTTTAATCTTTAATGGATCTATTTGGATATAAGCTTTTTGGAAGGGGATCTTAACTTGGAAGAGATCCCAAGGACTTATACTCTAGCTTATTCATAAGCTAGGGAGCTTGTAGCTGCCTTAATTGGTTCCTCTTGTTTAGCTAGAGGAGTTTGTAAGTTTCTCTTTTATTTTCATTTAAATTCTAGTTTTAAATAATGAAAATATTGCTTGCTATGTTTAGATCTGCTTATTTGCTTATCCTCTATGCTTATTAGTTTTTAAATATCTCTTCTAGTGCTTATTAGTTGTTTGTCCTAATCTGTTTTTGCTTATATAGTTATAGATCATTAGTTATTAATTTCTGTCATAAAAACTCATAAAATCCAAAAATATTAGTTTAATTAGTTAAATCATAAAATTTTACTATTCATTGTTTAATCATGATTGCATAAGCTTAGTTTTAAAAGCTGGTTTTTAACAGGTATATATAGTATTTGTTTCATTAGGTTCTCTTTAAAAGCATTACCTTCAAACTGTCAAATCCTAAAAGGGGTGTTTGGTTTAGTGCATTCACAAAATTGCACTAGCTGTACTAATCGTAACGTTATTACGTGCTGACTCTTTAACACTACCATACTAACCATAATTTAGTACTTTTAGTATAAATTTAAGCATTTCAAATTTAGATATGTCTTAAGATTAGTGGTCTAGATAATTTATTAATAATTTAGTTGTCATTTTCTAGCTTATTTCATCACTTTATTTGTTTTTAAGAGTCAAATTACATTAGCAGTACTTTCACTTGAAAGTACTGCTGAATTTTTACACTAGCAGTAACTAACTCTCATTTAGTAACTAGTCTGGTGTTCCACAGCTTAATTTAGATAAATAATTTTAAGATTTAGGTTATCAAACTTAGTAGGACTTGAGTTTTAATATAGCTTAATAGATTTTAAGTCTTAATTTGCAATTTCTAGCTTATTTACTTAGTTTAATTCAGCTGTCAAAAGTCATAAAAACCTAAAAATTCCAAAAACAGTAGGAACTTAAGTAGAGTCTAAATTTGTTAAATTAGCTTTTAAGTCTAGATTTTATAGCTCATTTAGATGGATAATAAGTAGATTAATAATTTCTTAAAGTTTTAAAGTCTAGTTTAGCGTATTAAGGTTTTTAGCTTACTTGGATTTTGTGTTACTTTGCTTATTTCCTGACTTTGCTTATTTCTTGATCAATTTCAGTAGCATAAGAGTAGTTTAAACTTTGATTTCTTTGCATTCTTAGATTAAGCACATCATAAGCTTTCTAGATCACTTCTCCTTTTTAGAATTAAGCTTAATTTGAGCATTTTATGGCTGTTTAAGTGAAATTAAGTTCAAAACCTCACTTTCTGTAATCAGTTTAGAAATAAGCTCTTATTGAGCTTATTTGAGATTTTCAGTCCTAGTAGCTTTTATAAATTTTGTTCCCACTAGCTTCTTTTACAACTTTGCTTCTTTGAGTTTTTCAATTTAAGCACTTTTCAAATCTCGCCTTAATTTGGACTGTAGTTGTTATCGGGGTAGACCCTCGAGGACCATTCTTGCAATTTTTCTATTTTTAGTTATTTCTTAGTTAATCCTTGCCCGTTAGTTGTGTTTTATTTCTAGAAACCAATTCAAAAATCTTTGCTTCATTCAAATCAGGATCCGAACCTAAACGTGGTTTCAATTTCACTAATCATTGGGGATAACGACCCGGGTGATCATACTTACTCGGTTTAATATACGTATTTTATATCTATTATATTATTTTTGTATGTCTTAACTTTTTACCTTGGTTAAAAGTGAATAGTTGGAATTTACCTAAGTAGTATTTTTAATATATATTTTACGTGTATAAAACTTTACCAATCAGTGTCCTGGCTCCTCAAACGTTTACTACTTGACCTCGGAATTATGATGGCCTAAACAGTGATGCAATATTTCCATAAATTAATAAATCAAAGTAATATGTTAAACTCTATAAAGTTTTGAAACATAAACCATCATGCTAAGACTTGACATATTACCTCAGGTTGCGTGACGTAGCTGCTACTTTCACTTGATATACTTTTGTCGTCAATCAGATTTCCCCTATTGAGGTGAGTTCATAGCCTCGCATTTATCTCTTTTAAATGTTTCATAAACCCGCGAGGAGGATACATGCTATAAACTATGAATACGAGTGTTTTCTAAATGTATGTTATCCTAATATATTATTTCATCTGTTTTCTAAGTCCCTTTATGCCAAAAGACCCCCACCATCATGGACCATTAATCACTTGCGAGTGAACGCGAATATTGTAGATAGGCCTATTGGGATTGACGAATTCCGTTTGTGTTAGCCGGATTGGTAACCAAACGCACTATATTTGAAACTCATAGGTATATGGAAATTACCTACACGGGGGCCATTATCATTATATATATCATTATTGATATATACACTAGTCAGTTTAAGTGCCATGAGCTTAGACGCAATAATACTGTTTTCTATAATAATTGTACTCATTGCAATTATTACACTTATGGGTGTATAACAACATAACCCACTATTGAACTTGTATTCAAATTGTTTAACATAAACCTATGAATTTCACTCAACCATTGTGTTGACCTTTTTAGCATGTTTATCTCAGGTAACTGAGCATCTTATGGCATAGAGTGGCACGGACTTGAAGATGGCTAAACTGTTATCATTCAAACTTTATGTTTTCATGTAGATTTTGGGACCTCTGTTTGTAAAAACTCTGATGAAATAATGAATGATAAATTATCTTTTAAAAACGTCTCTTTTGAGTCGTTTTCTATGATTATGACTGTTGTACTATGAAATAATACCCCAGATTAGCTTTCGCTGCTATATGTCAAAAATGGGGATGTTATAGATTGGTATCAAGAGCCAAGGTTATAGAGAACAGGGTTGAAACCTTAACTATAACTACTTTTCTTTTTCCATCCAATAAAGTCCTCCGTGCCACTACATCTTCCGGAATAGTATGTAAAGTACATAACTATTATACTCTTATATAAATACCTTATGTTATTTACCACTAGGTTGTTAACAGAGCAATGTCTTCTCCCAGCCACCCTACTTCCAATATTGAGGATGCTTTTTCCTCCAACTTTCCGACCTATATCCTGGCTTCCCCGGACTATATCCCAGCTTTACCGGGAAAAGCTTATTCTAGCTCTTCAAATAACTCATTTGGTTTAGTTCTGTTAGAAACACAAAAAGTGTCAGTCACTTCCAAGTTGTAACAGGTCTTAGCTCGTAGTTAGCGTAATGATTAGATTAGTAATCTAGTCTGGCCCAAGGCCCATGAGAAGCCCATCATAGCCCATGGGCCGGCCAATCCATGTACTATATAAACCCTCTCCTATCCTTGGAGAGGGGTTGGTTGTTTCTGTTTTCCATTTTCCATCTAATAAGAACATCATCCATTTTCCATCCACTTTTCTCTCTCAAAAACATCATAACCCACATCTCACTCTTGTTCTTGGTTTGATCATAAGATTACATGTTTCTTCAATTGGTATCAAGAGCCATGGAGTGGTGTGTTTAGTTTTTGTGTTTGATTTGTGTTCAAAAACCTTTACAAAGAGCAAAATTGTGATTCAAAATTTTTTGGCTTAAAAAACCTTAAAGTTGTCATTTTTATTGTTCCTATAGGGTTAGTGTAACACCCCCATTTTTACATATAGCAGCGGAAGCTAATCTGGGGTATTACTTCAAGGTACAACAGTCATAATCATAGAAAACTAATAAAAAAGAGTCGTTTATGAAAATAAGTTATCATTCATTATTTCTTCAGAGTTTTTACAAACGAGAGGTTCCCAAAATCTATACAATAAAGTTTGAATGATAACGGTTTTTCCATCTTCGTGTCCTCGTCACTCCGTGCCATTAGTTACCTGAGATAAAACATGCTAAAAAGTCAACACAAAGGTTGAGTGAAATCCATAGGTTTAAGTAATATAATTTGAATGCAAATGCGATATTTGGGTTACGTTGATATACACCCAGTATTGAAAACATAATTTATTATTGCCATTAGCTCATGAATCCGATGCCTTAGGTTATAATGATAATATTGCCCCTGCGGGCACCTTTGCCAAAATACCCGCGTGATTTCTAATGATGTGCAATTGGTTACACGTAACTGGGTACACCAACGGGGAGTCCAGCCCAAATAGATCTATTCACATCATTCGCGCTTACTACGGAGAGTAATTAACGGTTCATGATTATGGGGACTTAAAGGCAAAGCTTATTAAGTCTAGCTTAGGACCTGTTTCAGCTTATTTGTTTTTCTTTTTGCTTATTTAGTCTAGAATCCCAAACAGTTTAGCTAAAAATATCAAAGTCTTCAAAAGACAAAACTGTCACTTTGATTGTCTTTTTTCTAGCTTATTAATAAGTTTTAGTATTAAGTCCTTTTATTAAAATTCCTTATTTTTGCTTATTTTATAGCTTTTTTAAAAAGAAAAATAAAAAAAATGTTTGTGCAAAAAGGTAGGTCACGGGACTCGAACCTTTGACCTGCCCCTCAACACACCAACACCTCATCCACTGCGCCCTTGGGTCTTTTTCATAAGACCCTTGCAACATAAATTCCTTATACTCATTTTCAATTTTAGCTTATTGAGCTTATTTGATTTTTAACAGCTTATTGGTTTTAGCTTTTTGTCCTGTTTTTCTTTATAAACCTTAGGAATAGCATCTAGTATTTTTATAAATTTTCTTAAATTTTTATAATTAAGTTTAATATTTTTAGTTTAATTTTTAGAATTATTTAGTTTAAAAATAGGTTTAATTTGTTTAAAAATTCACAAAAAAAAATATGCGTTTTAAAAAATAGTTTAATGCATTTTAGTTTAGAAATTTGCATTTTGAATTTTTAGAGCTTTAATTTGTTATTTTTAGTTAATTAGTTAGTTTAATTTAGTTATTAATTAGTTTTTATTTTGATTTAAATGTCGTTAGGTTTTTAAATTGCTTTAATTTCTAGTTTAGCGTGCTTTTATGTGTTTTCCCTTTGCGTTATTAGATTTAGAATCCAAAACCAAAACTTAAATGACAATCAAGCTCGATTTACAACATGAACGTAGAATTTCCATTCACCTCTCACCGAGGAGAACGATACCCGTGTTGATTACTTATTATTCTTTCCTAAGAATAATTTGTATGATACTTTGCTTATGTATATGTATTATATATATATATATATATATATATATATATATATATATATATATATATATATTTTATCGAGGGTTATTTGTTTGATACGTATCTTAATGATTTATCAGTAACATATCAAGAAAGATTCAAACATCCTTTTTAATGTATCCCGTTCTAAACCACAAGTCTGTGGTTTAAAACAACTGAGAACTTCAATCTATTGATTAATTTCGGTGAGAAAACAAATTCATCTATGGCGGAGCCACGTTCACTTTTATCAATGTTGTCGCAACTTAAATAAACCATTTCTTCACTTGAAAATTTATCCAACAAATGATCGTTTTTAGTGTCCACGATTTCATTCGTAGGGAGCAAGAATGGCATTTTCTTGGAAGAATGACAGGTAAATTTATGTTATCCAAAAGGTTTGGATAAGTAAAATCAATAATATACTTTCTGCAAATTCCCGTATTTCGCTCACATCTTCAGGGCGTGCGCCCACAGTCAGCCTCATGTTCGCGGTTAACTTAAAAACCTTGTAATGATCCCAACATAGCTTATAGACCCGTGGAATCACGGAAATTTTAAAGAAATTGTTCATAAAGGTGATACATGCGTGAATAAATCAACAAACAAATATTAACGTAAATAAGTTCCATTAGTATTGAAAGGAATAATAACTAATATGTCAATGATACAATAAACTATCTGGTTTGTAACTATTGCAATAATAAACATCGATGTATTGTCTTTTCCACCTTCGATGATCTGAAAGAGCAAATGTATGCCCTGAGCATTAATCAGTTTAGCAACCAATGTCCATTCTGTAAACACCTAATAAGTTTAATAAAAATAAAAGTGTAAGTAAAAGGAAGTTGTTGATGAATATATGGCTGATGCGGTCGTCGTAAGACTTTGTGTCTGTTGAACCGAACTATTTAACCTAACGAGTTACCGAACAAGCATAGCCGAAACTAGCTTAGTTGTTTTGACAACCGAACTAGATAACCTTAACAAGCAGAGCCAAACTAGCGTTATTGTGTTTCCAACTGAACAGCATTAGCCGAACCAGCTGTAACCGATCTAGTTTTAACGTCTTTTCAACGAACAAGTGGACCAAGACTAGTTGTCCCTTGAGGTCAACCGAAACAAGACAACCGATCTAGGCAATTACTTTGTCACCGAACTAGTCAAAATCCTTTAAGTACCCATTAACTCAACGTTCTAAATTAACGGTCCCCATATTTCTTTGACATTGTAAAAGCCCAGTGAAACAAACACTTGTTTTCTCGGTTTTGTCCCCGAGAATTGTAAAATCCCGCGTATCTCATTTTCAAGACTCAACAATACACATAACCAACCAATAAACAATTTTTTTCTACCACCGATCGAGTCAATTTGTAATCTTTTTTTTGAAGTACCACAATGACCGACTCTTTGCCAATAATTCACTTCTTTCAGAAGGAGACAACAAACCACCAATGCTTGAACAACACTTGTATGATTCTGAAGAGCCCGAATGGAATCGTATATGTTGAATAACCTCATGGAAGAATGATTCTGGCCTCTGTTGAAAAAGGAACCCACTCGTTTGGGCCTTCAATCACTGTGGATGGAGCAAAAGGCATAAGGAATATATTGAACTGACTCCCTCTGAAGCAGTTTCAGCTGATAGTGTGACATCAAAGAAATAAACATCATTTCTCCAAGGCCTTCCAACTAAAATTTATGCTCTTTTGTGAGTCAAACATCCTGTTGCAAAAGACTTGGGAGAAGATTAAACTGCTGATGCCAGGACGTCGTTAACAAACAAGAACAGAATGCAAGTTTTGTAATAGAATCGATAAGTGTCCACTTACAAAAAGAGAGTCGTTACATGAGTACTACTTGAGGTTCACTCTGTTACTCAATGATATGAACATCTACAAGATGCCATTGAGCAAATTTCTGAGTTAACACCAAGTTTTTAAACACCCGTCTCCTGATGAATGGAGCAGAATTTGGTTACTGATGTTAAATGTCAAAGACTTGCATACTAACCAATGTTGATCAGCTTCATGCTTACCTGCAAACAACACAAAAGACATGCAAATGAAGTTCGTTTGATGCATAACGTAAACTCCTGATCCCTCTTGCTTTAGTTGCATCTCACCAATTACCTCCGTCAACTTATCAATCTCATCTACACACTCTCCCGAACTCTCAACTTCAACATCATGTTTCACCATATCCGTCTTCACAGTTTGTAACACCTTATCAGACTCAACAATTCATGTAACACCACCTAACGTCTCTTCTTGAGTCGTTCTTTATGAAATGTGTGTGATTGTGCTATGAAGTAACACCCATATATGTTCCGCTGCGTTATCCTAAAAATGGGGGTGTTACAAAAGGTATGAGCATGTTGGTCTAGATGTCACCAGCACAAGACGACAAAAGGCCAAAAGTTGATGATCAAAGATTAGATTTGGCTGATGATCTCAAAGAAGCACAAGATCACATATCAAGTACAATCACAAGCCATAAGACAAAGATCACTACATCAATGTACAAGATTTCACATGATGAATCAAAGATTACGAGCTGAACACAAGATCAAGATTGCTAAGCTTAAGTTAGTATTTTCTAGAGTGACCTCACTTAGGGGGAGATTGTTAGATATTAGAAAAAGACTCAGTCACCCCGTGTATTTTACCAATTATTGTAGCTCGTAGTTAATCGTGTAATGTATAACATTCGATAATGGGCCAGGTATTAAACCCAACGTGTAAGCCCACTATCAAGGCCATTAGGCCGATTTTGTATGCTACTATATAAGCCTCTTCCATATCTTAGAAGAGGTGGTTAGTCATTTCATTATATAAGTTCTATTTTCTCTCTAGAAAGTTTTCTCTCCCACTTTCTCTCTAGACTTGGCTAATCCATCTATCTTCCATTGTGTTATGATTTCTAATATCCTACACATAGTTACAAGGTACAAGATATAAAGAACGACTCTAAATGAGATGTTTTGTAAAAGTTTGTAATCCATTTGACAAATAGTAAGTATCAGAGTTAAACAAAATATAAGGGTCCCAGCGGTCTTTCAAGTACATAACAAGTTTTATAAAAGTTTTCTCGAATGTACTACATATGCAAATCCTCCAAAATGACTTCGTGCGACTCCACGATAGCAAGTAAGCAAGCATATAAGCATGAACCTTATAGACCTGAGATAAAACATGCTAAAAAGTTAACAATAAAGTTGAGTGAATTCATAGAGTTTATAAATAAATAAGTAGAACACAAGCTTTGTTTGTCAAGTGACATTGTATTGCATACAAGTCATGTAATAATTTTATTGCATCGAGCTCATGACACCAAACCTTAACCATAATAATATAAAAGTTTCCTACGAAGGTATAATTTCCATCTACCTTAGATTTCTTAATACAATGCGTCCGTTCGACATGTACTCAAGTGAACGAGGTTTGTCAAACCCACTAGATCTATTCACTTATTCTAGCGTTTACCATGTACGTAATTAACGGTTCATGAAATTAGGGACTTTTTGACAAAGGTACTCAATGCTAATAAATCATGTAATCGGGTCAAGCATACCAAATAAATCACGTGTGTTCAATTTTCAAAACTAGCATGTATCTCCCTCGCGGGGTATATAAAACATTTAAGTAAGTAAAGGCGAGGCTACGAACTCACCGCAAGCAATGGATATAAGGGAACGATGAGATCTTCGGAACGAATAAGAATTCCTAAGTATCACCTAAAAGATACGGCATAACTTAGAATAATACAATAGTATTCAATACGTATAAATAAACAAGTGTTTATAAGATAGGTTTCCGTAAAGAGTATGGCATTGCAATAAGGTTTTACAAAGTTGTTGGAAACACAAAAAGTGTCGGTTCCTTCCAAGTTGTAATAGGTCTTAGCTCGTAGATTGTGTCATGTTAAGTATAGAAGCTAATCTGGCCCAAGGCCCATGGGAAGCCCATCATAGCTCATGTAACTATATAAGCCCTCTCTTAGCCTTGGAGAGGGGTTGGTTGTTTCATTTTTTCCATTTTCCACATAGTAATAACACTTCATCCATTCCATATACTTTCTCTCACTAAACATCACAACCCACATCTCTATCTTGTTCTTGGTAGATCATTAGTATTTTCTAGAGTGATCCATGGAGAGGTGTGTTTAGTTTTTGTGTTTGTCTTGTGATTTGTGTTCAAAATCTTTATAAAGAACAAAATTTGTGATTGAGAATTTTTTAGCGTAAAAAAAAACCTTAAATTTTCATTTTTATTATTCTATAGGGTTAGTAACACTAGTTGTACAAGATTTTTTTGCTAAAAACCATTCAAAGATGTTTTTTTAGTTTTGAAAATTTGGGTTTCGTAGTAGTGTTAGTCGAACGAGCTAGTCGAACGAGCTAGTCGAACGAGATAGTCGAACGAGTTAGTCGAACGAGCTAGTCGAACGTGTTAGTCGAACGAGATAAGTTTAGTAGGAACCGAACTAGGCTATCTTTGACAACCGAACAAGCAGGACCGAACGAGTTAATCTTTGTCAACCGAACTAGTGAAACCAACTTAAATTTAAACTTATTAACTCAAAGTTCTAAATTATACGGTTTATCTCTTTGACTTGTAAAATCCCGTGAAACAAACACTTGTTTTCCCGGTTTTGTCGAGAATTGTAAAATCCCGTGTAGTTTCATTTCAAGACTCAACAATCACATAACCAAACACAATTTCTTTCTACCACCGATCGATCAATTTGTAATCTTTTTGATACCACAATGACGACTCTTGCCGATAAGTCACTTCTTTCAGGAGGAGACAACAAACCACCAATGCTTGAAAAACACTTGTATGATTCTTGGAAGAGCCGAATGGAACTGTATATGTTGAATAGACCTCATGGAAGAATGATTCTTGCCTCTGTTGAAAAAGGACCACTCGTTTGGCCTTCAATCACTGAGGATGGAGTAACAAGGCTTAAGGAATATATTGAACTGACTCCCGCTGAAGCCATTCAAGCTGATTGTGACATCAAAGCAATAAACATCATTCTCCAAGGCCTTCCAACTGAAATCTATGCTCTTGTGAGTCAACATCGTGTTGCAAAAGATCTTTGGGAGAAGATTAAACTGCTAATGCAAGGAACGTCGTTAACAAAACAAGAACGAGAATGTAAGCTGTATGATGAATTCGATAAGTTCACTTACAAGAAAGGAGAGTCGTTACATGAGTACTACTTGAGGTTCACTCTGTTACTCAATGATATGAACATCTACAAGATGCCATTGGAGCAATTTCAAGTTAACACCAAGTTTTTAAACACTCTTCCTGATGAATGGAGCAAATTTGTTACTGATGTTAAATTGGTCAAAGACTTGCATACTACCAATGTTGATCAGCTTCATGCTTACCTGCAACAACACGAAAGACATGCAAATGAAGTTCGTTTGATGCATGAACGTAACTCCGATCCTCTTGCTTTAGTTGCATCTCACCAATTACCTCCGTCAACTTATCAATCTCATCTACACACTCTCCCGAACTCTCAACTTCAACATCATGTTTCACCATATCCGTCTTCACAGTTTGTAACACCTTATCAGACTCAACAATTCACAACCAGTCAATCAACACCTCTTTCAATCACTTATCCATCAAATGAGTACCAATCCTCAGTTCACCACAACGTTTATTCTCCACAATCATCCATCCCACAATTGGAATATGCTCCCACAACTTACCAACATCAACAATCTGAATTTTCCCAACCAGACTCCGGTCTAATTGTTCCAGTGTTCCAGAAAGGGGATGATCCAATTGATGCGATCAATCACATGATGTCATTCTTAACTGCTGTTGTCACATCCCGGTATCCTACTACCAACAATCAGCTAAGGACTTCGTCAAACCCTCGTCAACAAGCTACCATCTATGATGGAAAAGTAACTGTGCAACCTGTTCAGGGGAGACAAACTACTTATGCTGCTGGAACAACGAGAAAATACACACCTGGAGCAAGTGGAAGCAACACAGGGAAACAACGGACTGTCATTTGTTACAATTGCAAAGGGGAGGGTCATATTGCCAAGCAGTGTACTAAGCCCAAGAGGAAAAGGGATGAAACATGGTTCAATGATAAAGTGTTGCTGGTTCAAGCTCAAGCAAGTGGTCAAGTTTTAACAGAGGAAGAAATAGCATTTTTGGCAGATCCAAGACTTCCTGACACTCAAACCTCTCAGACTGTCATTACCCATAATGCTGCTTATCAAGCCGATGATCTAGATGCATATGACTCTGATTGTGATGAACTCAACACTGCCCAAGTTGCTCTTATGGCGAATTTTAATCGTTTTGGTTCAGATACTCTCGCTGAGGTACACAATCCGGATAATGTTGCTAATCTAACAAATCAAAGTGTACAGGTGATGCCGTCTTCTGAACAGTCCAGTGTTATGTATCATTCAGAGACTGAAATAACCAGTAATAGTAATATCTTCCCTTATTCTTAGTATCTGCAAGAAACACAACAGACAGCTGTTCAAAACTCTAATTCCTCTGCACAACAAGATGCACTAATCCTATCTGTGATTGAACAACTGAAAACCCAAGTAGTTAACTACACCCAAATTAATCTGAACAATAAGAGTGTCAATGATACTTTAACTGCTGAGCTTAAAAGATATAAAGAACAAGTTAAAGTGTTGAAAGTAGGACAAAATGTTGAATTACTGAGTAAAGATAAGTTTTCAGACTCACATAAACAGAATTCTGAGATTGATCGTCTTAAGAAAATTCTTTCTGAACAATCAAGAGAAAACGAATCTGTAAGATTCACGAAAACTATGATCCGGTGGTCTTGGTGAGTCAAACCACATGATAGCCATTTTAGTGAGAGAAAGTAG
>BQNB010121493.1:0-14827 GCA_026074375.1 Tanacetum coccineum
GGCTGTTCAATATGAAATCTTGCTCATAAACGTAAATTGAAGAATCTACCAAGCAAAAATCAGGGGAGTTTCTCATTCTCATTCTTTTTAAATTCCCGTATTTAATGTTTTATATATACAACGAGGACGTTGTATAATTCAAGTAGGGGGGTGGAATTAGAATGAT
Source organism: Tanacetum coccineum (assembly GCA_026074375.1). Taxonomy (NCBI): domain Eukaryota; kingdom Viridiplantae; phylum Streptophyta; class Magnoliopsida; order Asterales; family Asteraceae; genus Tanacetum; species Tanacetum coccineum. The sequence goes on from BQNB010121493.1 coordinate 167, forward strand.
CACTTGTCAAAATTTTCACTATAAAAAGCTTAAATTATGCTAAAATTAAAAAAAAATCAATTTAATTCCGTTGTGCATATTGTTATCATTGTTATTGTTATTCCTAGATATAAGTTCTAATCAAACTAAGCTTAAACGATCTAAGGAGTTCTATCAGACTCCACAATTGGTATTAGAGCCATGTGGCTCGTGATATCTAGGATCTACAAGGTGTTTTGGTGTCACATCTATGAAGGAAAAGAGGTACGAATTTTTTGTCTTGGTTATTGTGTCGAATCTGATGATATTAAGGTTTTTCAGCAACCCTAATTCTATAAAACAGGAAGTTTTGTGACAAATAACGTTCATAGAATGTATAGGAGGAAGGAGTAAACAGAATTAGTGACAGCTTTGTGACACTTAAAAGGCGTCGTCTGGATACTTTAAAAAAAATAAAAAAAAAGGTATCCTTAAACAGTGGTTATAAGTTAGTACTGCCCGTTGATGGTTACTACTGCTGCCAATGTTGACACACAGTGACAGTTTACTGACACTAAAAAGTGTCACTAAAAGTATGGAGAAGAATGGTTTGGCGACAACAGGTACAGAAGGTGTTTGGTGTTCGCTGTTTAGATTGCTTCATGATTGGGCTGTTCACAGATGGTAAAGCAGGTTGATTGTATGCTGATGTTGGATGTTCGCTGGTGGACCTTGTAACATAGAAGCAGATTTTGGATTTGTTTTGGTGGCTGAGATTGAAGAGAAGAAAAGAAAGAGGCGTCTGATGTATGATGTATGTGCTTTAGGGTTACTCTATGACCTAATACTCTTATATCATAATAAAATATGGATTCGTAGGTCATGAATTGATGGACCTTAAAACTCAGACATTGGGCTGGATGTTACATAGGACGACATGGGCTGTGTAAAAGGGATATGATTCTCTATAAGCAGTAGTAGTAAGTCTAAGATTAATTCTGCTTTGGTGTTTGCGGTTTGAAGGAAGCAGCTTTTGTTTATGACTCACAATGTTTATTTTGTGGACTGTAATCTGAATAAGTATAGATGAACCCTAAAGATAAGAATGATTGGTTTTATTTTTGGGTTTGTTTTCATGAATAACTTCTTAAAACTGCAAAAACTGTCATGAGTATAAAAACAGTTGTAGATTTGAATGAGAAGAATTAATGATGCTAAAGTAGTTAGTGAAATTCGTTACTATGCTAAAGGATGGAAGCATTAATACTGTTAGTGTTCATGAAGATAATACTGCTAAGGTCTGAGCAGTTAATGCTGCTAGGGTTTCAAAATGTAGACTTAATGCTGCTAGTTGATGTAAGTTTCTGCTGCCAAAGCAAACTAGATCTAGTTGAATGATAGGTCGCATACAAAAGCACGTAAACAAGTAAAAATTGATAAACATAAACAAGCAATCAATGATAAATTAAGCCTTCGATATAAACAAACAAAACATTTAAATCTTCATAATCATGGCTTATACCCAAGGGTATTAGCCCTTAATCATCATAATTAATACAAAAATAATAATCCAACCAATGTAAACTAACCGAGTTAAATGAATGACACCAAAAATCAAACGATTACAAGAGTATAGGAGATTACAAGGTGTTTCCTATGGAATTAGTAGCTTTGCTTGATCTTTTCTGCTCTTCTTGCCTTCTGAAAATCGACTTCTGTGGTTAAGGTATCAAAAATATGATCAAGCACACTGAAAACACGTTTTTAGGTTTTCTATTTATACTGCCTGGAATTTGGTCGATACGGCGTATCGAGAGAGATGTATACGGCGTATCAGGGGTTTCTTGGAGTAGGGACCACGTTCGATATCTTTTAGAATATTTTATTACTTTATATTAAATACAACGTATGGATATGTCCTGGATGCGGCATATTGGACTTTGTATCTTCGTGGTTTCTTTATGAAGTGCAGGCACATATACACTGTATCTTCCTTGATGGATATGGCGTTTAGGATGTCAGAACAGTAATCTTCAAATGTCTTTGTTTAAGCTCTAGAATGCGTGCCTTTTTGCTAATCTTCACCAAGTACTACATAATTACTGCAATTCTCAAATATAAACGATTAAGTAACAATTCTTGCAATAATTTTACAAAATGGGTTATTTACATGAGATAAATGATGCTATAAATGTGACGTTATTTGATGTCACAAAAAACTGTAGGACTAAAATAGATACCCATTGGTAGGACATTTAACTTGGTAAGAAAAGTGTGCCCCCTTCCTCTTCTAGTGACACGTCTGCCATAGTTATACCTCATATGCATGTCTTAACAACCACAGTAATTTCAGTTGATGAACCGTGTCCTAAACTAAGTTTTAAATATGTAAATGCTCGGGAATAACTCTCTAAATGCATGTTAAATACGGACTTTCATCCATTCAATTTGCATGATTTTGGAATTAAGAGAATTATTCGGGATGAAGAGCTTCCACCGTAGAAGTTCGACTATCTAGGAGTCACTTAGGTTCACTAACAACCCGAGACCCAATCAAAAGTTGCTGATCCACCCTTTTGTAAATATGTTTTTCTTCTTTCTTTTTGTGTAGATTGTAGAAATTGTTCTTTGGTATTTAGACATTTGGGTGTTCTAAACACATGACTAGACACCGTGAGAAGCTCATCAATTTTGTTTCCAAATTTATCAAAGCGGTTCAATTTGGTAATAATCATTTATCAGCTATAATGAGATATGGAGATCTTCAAATGGGGAATATTATTATTTCACGTGTTTACTACGTTGAAGGACTTGGTCATAATCTATTCTTCGTTGGGAAATTTTGAGATTCGGATCTCGAAGTAGCTTTCAGAAAACATACTTTTTTTGTACGAAACTTGGAAGATGTTGATCTATTATCGGGTTCTCATGGTTCTAATCTTTATACAATCTCAATGGCGGATACGATGAAGTCTTCTCCAATTTTTCTACTCTGCAAAGCTTCAAATACAAAATCTTGGTTATGGCACCGTTGTCTCTCTTACTTAAACTTTGGTACCATCAATCAGCTTGCTAAACAAGGTCTCATCAAACGGCTACCCATGTTGAAGTATACTAAAGATCATTTGTGTTCAGCATGTCAAATAGGAAAAAGCAAGAAGGAATCCCATCCACATAAGCCAGAACCAAGTACAAATGAGAAACTTCAAATACTGCATATGAATTTGTGTGGACCGATGCGGGTAGAAAGTATAAACAAGAAAATATATACTCTTGTCATCGTTGATGATTATTCTCGTTTTACTTGGGTGAAGTTTTTGAGAACTAAAGATAAAGCTCCAGAGATTATTATCAAAATTTTGAAGCAAGCATCAGTCAAGTCTTAAAGCAAACAGTAAATATCTTCTTACGTAACGACAACGGACTCCAAGTTCTCATTCAGACTTATGAATTGTACGGAAGAGGTTGGAATTACTCATAATACATCCACTGCACGTACTCCACAACAAAACGGTGTAGTTAAAAGGCGTAACTGCACGTTGGTAAATGCTGCAAGGACCATGCTTATTTTCTCTAAATCTCTGCTATTTCTATGGCCTGAAGCTGTAGCTACTGCATGTTACACTCAAAACCGCTCCCTAATCCATACACGTTACAATAAGACTCCATATGAACTGCTCAGAGGTAGCAAACCAGAACTTAAGTATCTTCACATTTTTGGTGCCTTATGTTATCTAACAAATGATTTTGAGGATCTTGGGAAACTTCAGTCTAAAGCAGATATTGGAATCTTCATCGGTTAATCACCATCCAAGAAGGCGTATCGGATCTACAACTAGAGGACCAGACAAATAATGGAAACAATAAACGTAAAATTTGATAAACTTACTCAGATGGCTTCTAAACAACACGGATTAGGACCCACACTTCATGGTTTGACTTTTGAACACATTAGTTCAAGACTCGTGCTAAACCAGGCTGCATTAACAACAACTAAACCTCCTATAAAAAATGACTAAGATTTGATGTTTCAACCCATGTTTGATGAATACTTAAAATCTCCAAGTGGTGTATCTACGCTGATTTCCGCTGCAACTCTACTTCATCAGGAATACAGACGGAGCATCTTCCTCTGTCTACTCCTCCCCGCCTCCACTCCCTCCCCACTCCTCCGTTAACAGAGTCCATCTCCAAGTATTTCACCAAACATTGAAACTTCATCTCCACCACTCAATTCTACAAATGTTGAACCAAATAAAGAAGTTACAGTGTTTTGAACCGTGATAATATTTAACCAATCCATTTGCGCTCTAGACCTCAATCGCCGCATCGCCCACTCCGCTCGCGCCATCTTCATGGATTATAGACACTTCAAACATGCACACTTTCAGCCGGCCCCATCCTCCAATTTAAACCCATAAACATGGATAAAGAACATCCGTTAGTGAAACTTCACGCCCCGACGTGATCCAATTAATAAATATTTCTAAAGACGTCAACTTTTAAGGCTTGTTTATGGTGTATTCTACGCTTCTTTAGCTAAAGCAAGCGAAGTAAATTACAAAGAAGTAATGGAAGAATCTTGTTGGATCGAAACCATGCAAGAGGAAATCTATGAATTTGAGCGGCTTGAAGTATGAGAGTTAGTACCAAGACCAGACATAGCTATGATCATCAACCTAAATTGGATCTTTAAAGTGAAACTTGATGAATATAGCGGGGTTTATAAGGCTTGGTTAGTTGAAAAAGGCTATCGTCAAGAAGAGGGGATCGACTTTGAAGAATAGTTTGCACCTGTCGCTCGCATTGAAGCTATTAGAATATTTTTAGCATATGCTGCACACAAGAATATGGTAGTCTTTCAGATGGATGTGAAGAGGACATTTCTAAATGGGATTTTTGTAACCCTTTCCCTTTTTGTGTTTTAAATATTCAAATTTAGTCCCTCGACTATTTGTTGTTGTTAGTTTATTTAGAATATTGTATCGTGTTGACGGTGGTGATTTTATGAGACTTGAGATGTTTTATGGTTATATGGTGAATAATAATACTTTTTAGAGGTTATTATTTTGTTATTTATATTCTGGTGGTGGTTGACTCGTGAATTTTGAGATAATGCCGATGAAAAACGAAGTTAAGTCCCGAAACGTCTCGTTAATGTCCAAATGTGTTTGGGAGGTTAATACATAAATTGTCACAGTAAATACTCTAACGTTATTGGAAAAGTAATTTTAAAAGTGAATAAAAAATGATAAGTAACCTTTGGGGAATATTTTTACCGGTGAGTTTTCATGAGTTTTAAGTGATTTTGAACACAAAACAGAGAACCCATTAGACCCTAGGATCCCTAGCGGAGGTTTAGATCTTGGGAGACAAGATTTTTTAGGGCCTTGGTCCTTTACTTGGTACATATGGGTTTTGTTTTCATCCTAACATGCATAATTCATTTCTCATTTACAAACTTCACACATCTCTCTCTTTCTCCTCCTCTCTTGCGTCCGAACTAAGCCATAGACACACACACACATATATAATTTTTGAAACTTGATCAAAACCTGAGAGTTTGGGTACATCCGAGTTGATTCTAGTGCACGGGTTAGCATTTAAACAACGTTTGGGTTGTTCGGTTCACGTCAAAATTTATTTTGAAGACCATTTTTGTAAGTCTTTCAAATTTAAATTTTACTTGTCCTTTTGGGTTGTTAGTGATGCATAGATGTTAGTTGTACGACCCGATCATTAAAATCAAAAGCGAAAAATTTATAAAAGGTTATATAGGGTGCGTTTGGAGTTCGAATGAAATAAAAAGAGGATGAGGTTTTGTTAGTTTTGATATTGTGGTCGTGATGGTTGAAAAACATTTTTTTCTATGTAGCTTAATTTGCATATGACTTGTTTTGGCTTATTTATAAGCTCGAATGAGCTTATTTTGGGCTAATATGCTCACGGTTGGAAGTAGAAACACAAGAAAAGTGTTTTTGGCTATTACCTTAGTATGTCGTATTTTTGTTGACTATTATTATAGCTTATGGTGATAACCAAATACGATACGTAGCTTATTACCTTATTTTTAAGCCTAATAATTAGATTTTGGAGCTTATGGGCTCACGGCCCAATAAGCACCATTTGAGTCGTGGCTTATTTAGGGTTTATTATGGTCTGGGTTACTTATTTACTTATTTATTTGAGCTGATATATGCTATTGGACCTTGGTTTTGGGCTTAGAACGTATTTTGGATATGTAAAAACTATAATGGATCCTTATTGGGCTTAAAGCCCAATAAGCGTTAACTAGTCATTTTGGGAGTTTTGACAAACTTTTGGGAAGTGAAAAATACTTGTGAAGCTATATTGAAAGTCGTTTTGAGAAAGTATTTTGGTAACGTCGTGAAATGTGATTTTTAGAATTTGGACGAAAAGTGTCAAAATGTTGGAGATTGGTTGAAAATAAGGTTTAAAAACATTGAGAAACGTCATATAAACGTACGGGTCATGCCGAAATTTCGTAAAAAATATTATACTTAGAAGTTTTTACTTAAAAAATATAATTTTTCTTGAAACTTTTCTAAAAAATTTAGTGAACATAAACGTTCCATTTCGTATAGTATAAATGATATATTAATGGTAACTAAGTATACCGAATGAACTTATCAAAATATATTTATAGTTATTTATTATAAATATTTACTTATCTATTTTTTGCTAAATAATATAAGTATATGGTACTAACATATGGGTTCGATATGGTATTCTTGGAGTTAAGTCGTCAACCATCACACCACTAGAATGTTTAAGATAACGGTACAACAAGCATTTGACCCCTATGCATCAAATCTAAAAACCGTTTTGGAAATGAATGATTAAAATGGGACATTAACTGGACTAGGTCGTGTTCGGAGGTCATTGCATTTGCTTGTGTGATTGAGATTTGGTTGTTAAAGACTTGCTTGAGGTGAGTTCTCGTAGCCCCATTTTTACTGTTTGCGTCCAAACCTCTAAGCAACAAATCTGAAACTGTTTTTTGGAAATGAATGATTAAGATGGAACATTAACTAGACTAGGACATATATGCGGACGGTCGTTGCATTGTGCTTGTGAATGTAATTTGCTGCTGGGACAGATGCTTACGGTTGAGTTCTCGTAGCCCCACATTTAAAATCTTTTCCATTAGTGGGAAAATGATACTCAATATGTGATTTGAACTATTTTCCGTACTCATGCGGAAATTGGTGTTATGTTTTTGGGACCCAAATAATTATTTTTTATTTGCGTGCTTATGACTGCTAAGTGAATATATGTAAGTGAATTATACTTGCATTTACTGTTTTTGGCAATGGCAAGGGTTGTGATTTTACTGCATGTACTAAGATGTTTGGCCTGAAAGGTTTGTGGTCATCGCCCTAATATAAGTGCTCTACTGGTAGGCCCCTTTCGTAGTACGTAAGTGACATATCAAAGTTGCGACTCCAAGAGCATTGGTATATTCTAGTTTTGGTAACTAGCAGGGATGCTAGGTTATCGCACATGATTAGCGAGGATGCTAAGTCATGGGTTTGTTGCATATATTCACTGTCATATAGCACTATTGTCCACTGTTTAAATGATTGGCACATCAACTAGGTTTTGAGTCAAACCTACATTCTCACCAACATTATTGTTGACGTTTTTGAGTATCATTTTTAGGTGAAGTAAATGATCGTTAAGGTTGTGGTGCATGTAGCAGACTTTTAGAGAATCCTGTAGGAATCTTGTTTGAGAAGTCTTGAAGTTGATGTAGGTTATGGATTGGTTTTTGCTGAGGATTTGAGATTTAAGATTGAGTGGACCCCTTGAGGCTATGATGGTAATAATTGCGCTAAAGATAATGTTTGTTGTTTGATCTTGATTTGGGACATCACTCAAGGTTAAGGTTGATGGTCATCATGACACTTTTCATTTATGCATCTTAGTATTTCTCTATTTTGTATCTTGTGTTATGATTGATCATTATGTTTCATTCTTGTGTTTCCACCTATGACGGGGTGTGACAGAATGGTAATCAAAGCCAAGGTTATAGAGAACTAGGTGGTTTGGCCTAGAGGTTATAGAGAACTAGGTGGTTTGGCCTAGACTATAACCTAGGAACCTTCATATAGTTTCATTATATGATCTATGTGCACGGTGTTCCACTTATACGTGCTTATGTGGATATAGGGTATAGCATTAGGTAAGTCATTCATTGAAATGGGTGAGCCTAATACTGGGTATGACTAGGAAAGGATACGGATATAAATACGGTGGACAACGTAAATCACGACTCACGCGTCTTTAGTATTATCGTTCGCACGAATCAATGTTGACACCTTAGGACCGTATGATGCGTGGTGTAGTTTATTAAGTTGTCCTATACGTGTTAACCGTCCCGCCTACTTAACGTTGCCCATGTGTAGATAATGCCGCCAACGATGATGACTTGAAGTGCTGGCCGGCCTGCTGTCGCATCACGAGGAGGGGGAACAGGTGGACGAGCTGGTAGTGGTTGTGGTAGGACTAGAGGTCGTTCTGGTGATCAGGGTGATGGTAGGATTGATGGTTAAGGTGGCTAAGTAGGTGATCAGGGTAGTAAGGTGAATGATGGTGTTAACGGAGTCCTCGACTTCTCCATCATCATTGCACAGCAGTTACAGAATTTACTTCCCACTATTGTAGCCCAAGTAGGTGACCAAGGTAGAGGTCAAGGAATTGGTAGGAATCCAAATGGCGATGCTGTCAATGACAACATCTAGGGTGATGCTAGTAGGGGTTGTACCTATAAGGAGTTCTTAGCTTGTAACCCTAAAGAGTATAATGGTAAGGGAGGTGCTATAGTGTATACCCATTGGATTAAGAAGATGGAGTTAGTCCAGGATATGAGTAGGTGTAGGGATAATCAAAAGGTAAAGTACACTGCTGGTTCATTTGTTGGTAAGGCTCTCACGTGGTAGAACTCTCAAATCCATACACGAGGTCGAGAAGCCGTTGTAGGTATGTCTTGGGAAGACTTTAAGACTTTGACTAGAGAGGAATTTTGCCCTAGTAATGAGATGCAAAAGTTGGAAACTGAGTTGTGGAATTACGCCATGGTCGGGGCTGGCCATGCTGCGTATACTAATAGGTTTCATGAGTTGGCTAGGTTAGTTCCTCACTTAGTAACCCCGGAAGGTAAGAGGATTCGAAGGTATGTGTATGGCCTTGTTCCACAAATTCGAGAAATGGTGGCAGCAACAAAGCTAAGGACCATCTAAAAGGCTGTGCAGATAGCTGGTACGTTGACTGATGAAGCCCTTAGGAATTGGTCAATCAAAAAGAACCCTGAGAAGAGAGGAAACGAGGGAGAACCTAGCAAGGATAGGAATGTGAGAGATGACAACAAAAGGACTAGGACTGGAAATGCCTTTGCCACAACCACCAACCCTATAGGGAGAGAGAACACGGGTACAGTACCAAAGTGTAACATTTGTAACACTCACCATATGCCTGAAGCACCCTGTCGCACTTGTTTCAACTGTAACCGCCCAGGACATTTTGCTAAGGATTGTAGATTGGCACCTAGGGATGTAAACCCCATCAATGCTAGAAATCCAATAGCTAGAGCCTATTACGAGTGTGGTAGTACCGATCATATCAGGTCAGCTTATCCTAGGATGAATCAGGCTCAAAGGCCAAGGGGAAACCATCAGAACCAAGTCGTGGCCGTTAATGGGGGTCAAGGTCATGGGAACTAAGGGAATCAGGAAAGAGGTAGGGCATTTATGTTGGGAGCAGAGAAGGCTCGCCAGGACCCGAACATCATGACGGGTACATTTACTCTAAATGCTCACTATGCCACTACCTTATTTGACTCTGGTGCCGATTATAGCTTTGTTTCTACTACTTTTATACCTCTGTTAAACATAGAGCCCAACGATATAGGTTTCAGTTATGAGATTAAGATAGCTAGCGGGCAGCTAGTAGAGATTGATAAAGTTACTAAGGGGTGCAAACTAGGAATAGAAGGTCACATGTTTGACATTAACTTGATACCCTTTGGAAATGGGAGCTTTGATGTGGTCATAGGAATGGATTGGTTGTCTGACCATAAGGCTGAGATAATTTGTCATGAGAAAGTAGTGAGGATAACACTACTAAATGGTAAGGTGCTTAAGGTATTAGGAGAAAAAATAGAAGAAAAGATGAGGCAATTAATAAGTGCTAAGACTAAAGAGAAGACACAGGAAGAGATTGTGGTAGTGAGAGATTTTCTCGAGGTATTTTCGGATGACCTATCTGGATTGTCACTTGTTCGGGAAATTGAGTTTCAGATTGAGTTAATCCCTGGAACAATGTCGGTTGGAAAATCTCCCTATCGTTTGGCACCTTCTGAATTGGAGGAGTTTTTAGGTCAACTCAAAGAACTCCAGGACAAAGGTTTCATTCGACCAAACTCGTCGCCTTGGGGAGCACCAGTATTGTTTGTTAAGAAAAAGGATGGATCCTTTAGGATGTGTATTGACTATAGAGAGTTGAATAAGTTGACCATTAAGAATCGTTATCCACTCCCTAAGATTGACGACCTTTTTGACCAACTTCAAGGATCACAATACTTCTCTAAGATAGACCTTAGGTCCGGCTACCATCAGTTGAGAGTGCATGAGGATGAAATTCCAAAGACTATGTTTATAACTCGTTATGGACATTTTGAGTTCATTGTAATGCCCTTTGGTTTGACTAACGCACCAGCTGTATTTATGGATCTAATGAACCGAGTGTATAGGCCGTATCTAGACAAGTTTGTGATAGTGTTCATTGATGATATTTTGGTTTATTCTAAGACCCGGGAAGAGCATGAAATGCAACTAGGATTAGTCTTTGAATTGCTCAAGAAAGAGAAACTGTATGCTAAGTTTTCTAAGTGTGAATTCTGGTTGCGAGAAGTACAGTTTCGAGGACATGTGATTAATGGAGATGGTATTCATGTAGACCCTAGTAAGATTGAAGCTGTTAAGAATTGGAAAGCCCCTAGAACTCCGTATGAGGTTCATTCATTCTTAGGATCGGCGAGGTATTACCGTAGTTCATGAGGACATTTCTAAGATAGCTAAGCCGCTTACTGTCTTGATAGAAAAAACGTAAGACCTACGATATGGGGGTGAGGATAGTAGTGAGCAATGGAATTTCAAACTTTTGCAAGGATAGTTGTGTAATGCACCTTTTCTAGCTCTCCTCAATGGATTGGAAGACTTTGTAGTGTATTATGATACGTCTGGGTTAGGACTAGGTTGTGCATTGATGCAGAGAGGTAATGTGATATCCTATGCATCTAGGCAGCTGAAAATTCATGAAAAGAATTACACCACCCATGATTTGGAATTAGGTGCGGTTGTGTTTGCACTTAAGATTTGGAGACATTATTTGTATGGGATAAAGAGTGTCATATATATGGATCATAAGAGTCTCCAACATATCGTTAGTCAGAAAGAGTTGAATATGCGACAGCGTTGCTGGATAGAGTTGTTTAGTAATTATGACTATAAAATCCGTTACCACCCTGGTAAGGCGAATGTAGTGGCTAATGCACTAAGTAGGAAAGAGAGAGTGAAACCTAAGAGAGTTAGAGCTATGAATATGACCCTTTAGTCGAGTATCAAGGATAGGATAATGGCAGCTCAAAAGGAGGCGTCTGATGAGTCTGCGGACTGCAGAAAGGTATTTATGAGATGATTAAACTTAGGAATGATGGAGCATTGCATTACCTGGATCGAATATGGGTCCCTTTAAAGGGTGACGTAAGAACCCTGATAATGGACAAAGCCCATAAGTCAAAGTACTCTATACACCCAGGAGCCGATAATATGTATTATAACCTTAGATATAGGTATTGGTGGCCGAGAATGAAGAAGGATATAGCTGTTTATGTTAGTAGGTGTTTGATTTGTTTGAAGGTTAAGGCTGAGCATCAAAGGCCGTCTGGCTTGCTCCAGCAACCTGAGATTCCCGAATGGAAATGGGAAGGGATAGTAATGGACTTTGTGACTAAGTTTCCTAGGACTAGTAGTGGGCATGATAGAATCTGGGTCATTATGGACAGATTGACTAAGTCTGCTCATTTTCTACCTATGCGTGAGGACTATAAGATGGATAGGTTGGCTAGATTGTATTTGAATGAGATTGTTTTTAGACACGGTGTGCTAATTTTGATCATATCTGACCGTGATAGTCAATTTACGTCAAGGTTTTGGCAGTCAATGAAAGAGGCGTTGGGAACCCGGTTAGACATGAGTACTGCTTACCACCCTCAGACTGATGGTCAGAGTGAGCGTACAATACAGACCTTGAAAGACATGCTTAGGGCATGCATCCTAGACTTCGGGGGAAGTTAGGATGTTCATCTTCCATTAGTCGAGTTTTCATATAACAATAGTTATCATTCTAGTGTGAGATGTGCGTCGTTTGAGGCTTTGTATGGTAGGAAGTTTCGTCCCCGATTATGTGGGCTGAGGTTAAAGAGGGTCAGTTGATAGGACCCGAGTTAGTGCAAGAGACCACTGAGAAGATCTCGCAGATTAAGGATAGACTTAAGGCCGTGCGAGACTGTTAGAAAAGTTATGCTGATAAGAGGAGGAAGCCTCTAGAGTTTAGTGTAGGTGACTATGTCTTGCTCAAAGTGTTGCCTTGGAAAGGCGTTGTACGATTTAGGAAGAAGGGGAAATTAAAACCTAGATTTGTTGTACCTTTTGAGATCATTGAGAAGGTAGGCCCAGTGGCCTATCGGTTAGATTTGCCTGAGGAGTTGAATGGTGTTCATGACACGTTCCATGCGTCAAACCTTAAGAAGTGTTTGGCTGATCCAACACTGCAAGTTCCCTTGGATGAGATCCAAGTAGATGCTAAGTTGAACTTTGTGGAAGAGCTTGTATAAATTTTAGAAAGAGAGTTTAAGAAGCTGAAGCGTAGTAGGATTGCCATCGTCAAGGTCGGTGGAATTCGAAACGTGGTCCTGAATTCACGTGGGAGCGTGAAGATCAGATGAAGCTTAAGTACCCGCATCTGTTTAGTGCTTATAAGTAGTTGAATTTTAAGGGCGAAATTATTTTAAGGGGAGTAGAATGTAACCCTTGCCCTTTTTGTGTTTTGAATATTCTAATCTAGTCCTTCGACTATTTGACATTGTCAGTTTATTTAGAATATTGTACCGTGTGGACGGTGGTGATTTTTTGGGATTTGAGATGTTTTATGGTTATATGGTGAATAATAATCCTTTTTGGTAGTTATTATTTTGTTATTTATATTCCGGGTGGTTGACTCGTGAATTTTGATAAATGCCGAAAAAACGAGTCCCGACATGTCCGTTAATGTCCAAATGAGTTTTGGGAGGTCTAATATGAAAATATGTCAAGTAAATACTCTAAGTTATTGGAAATGTATTTTTAAAGTGAATAACAATGCTAAGTAACTTTGGGGAATATTTTACGGTTGAGTTTTACGAGTTTTTAAGTAATTCCGACATGAAAAGAAGAACCCGAGACCCCATAGGATCCCTAGCCGGTGGTTCTAGAATCTTGGGAGACAAGATGGCTTTTTTAGGGCCTTTGTCCTTTAATTGGTACATATGGGTTTTGTTTTCATCCTAACATGCATTATTCATTTCTCATTTACAAACTTCACACATCTCTCTCTTTCTCGAACTCTCTTGCCTCCAAACTAAGCCACACACACACATAATTTTTGAAACTTGATCAAAACATGACGGTTTGGGTACTTTCGGGTTGATTCTAGTGCATGGGTTAGCATTTAAACAACATTTGGGTTGTCCGGTTCGCGTCGAAATTTATTTTGAAGACCATTTTTGTAACTCTTTCAAATTTAAATTTTAGTTATCCTTTTGGGTTGTTAGTGATGCATGGATGTTAGTTGTACGGTCCGATCGTTAAAAATCGAAAGCGAAAAATTTATAAAAGGTTATATAGGGTGCGTTTGGAGTTCGAATGAAATAAAAAGAGGATGAGGTTTTGTTATTTTTGATATTATGGTCGTGATGGTTGAAAAACATTATTTTCTATGTAGCTTATTTTGCATATGACTTATTTTGGCTTATTTATAAGCTCGAATGAGCTTATTTATAAGCTCGAATGAGCTTATTTTGGGCTTATATGCTCACAGCTGGAAGTAGAAACACAACGAAAGTGTTTTTGGCTATTACCTTAGTATGTCGTATTTTTGTGGACTAATATTATAGCTTATGGTGATAACCAAATACGATACATAGCTTATTAGCTAATTTTTAAGCCTAATAATTAGATTTTGGAGCTTATGGGCTCACGACCTAATAAGCCCGGGTATGTGTTTAATTACACATACCTTTTGCCTTTAAAAAGGACTTAAATGACCAAAAACGTACCAAAAGTACATTGTATTTGTATGTTTTGCAATTGTATTGTGCAGGTAACGGATATCTAACAAAAGGACGAAAAACAAAGCCAAAAATGACAAAACCGAGCACGGAATGGAAGAGCGTGAAAAGACAAAGTCAAATCAAAGCCAAAGTCAACAAAAGTCAAAGTTAACCTCGACAAAGTCAACGATCAAAGTCAAAGCCAAAACCGAAGAAATACTTAATGGGCCCCCCCGAACCCATTTAATATACACGGGCTAAATCCATAAACAAGCCCAATTCCCTTGTTAAATATACACGGGCCCAATCTGCTA
>BQNB010121494.1:0-16154 GCA_026074375.1 Tanacetum coccineum
ATTTAAATAAACTGACTTTAAGGCCAAATTAAAGCTTGTTGTAATTGATTTAAGGACCAAAAGCAAACCAGCAATACTAACTCAAGTTAGTACTGCTAGTGCCAAACACCCCTTTAAAATCTCAAACACGTTTTAGCTTGAAACAGATTTAGAAAACTTGTAAAAACTCAAAACAAATTAAATATAAGATAAAATAAAGACAAATAAGTAATTAGAACATAAAATTAAGCAAACAAGATTAAGCAATTTAGAGCTATTTAAGACAGCTTTGTACTAAAACATGAATAAAGAAAATTTAAACTACAAACAAGCATAAATAAGTAATAAGCAACATTATTAAGCATAAATAAGCAAAAAAAAAGCAGAAAATAAGCAGTAGAATAAGCAAACAGTAAATAAGCTAAAAAATGAAAAAGAGGACTTACAAAGCCCTTTGCTTAAATAAGGGCATAGAGGCTCTTTAGAGCTTTGTCTACAAGCTCTAGCTTGTTTAAAAACAAGCAAGTAAAACCCTATAAGCCCTTCCAAATCTGGCTTATCTTCCAATATAGCTTTTGAGTGATTTTGAGTGAAAATGACTTAAACTATATAAACTATGAATAAGTTTATATAGCTTAAGTTAAACAGCTTAAGTAAGAGAGAAAATAGCTTATATTAGCTTAACAAACATTTTTAAAACATAAATTGCATCAACTTAAAAACATAATTTAACATAAAATCATAAATTTTATTAAACTTAAAATTTGAGTACAAGGCTTTTAAAAGAAAGTACAATAAGCTAAAACAAACTAATATAAGCTGAAGATTACAAATAAAAAGCTATTAAAAACTCGATCGCCTAATGAAAGAGCTAATCTCTATTTATAGCCGAATAGAAAAGGTTCTAGATCTTCAATGTGTGTTTCTTCTGTGAGGAAAATGAGAGAGTGCTCTCTAAGCCTTAAATCGTAGCCTTTGATCTTCTTGTATGTTTCTTTGTCTCAAATCTCAGCCCTTGATTTATTGCCATGTCCCATCAACCAATAAATCTTTATGGGATTTCCAAGGTGGCAATCCATTGTCATCTTCTGGTGGGGTTTTGCCTTGGGTGCAGGGTCAAGGTGAGAGTAATAGATGAATAGTAAATTTAGCGGGAAAGGTTTTGAGTTTATTTGGGATAAAGGGGTTAACGGGGGTTAATGGTAAAGGGTAACGGGGTTATTCATAAGGACTAACTGTGTTAGTTCATAAGGACTAACGGTGTAAACAGTTAGGGACTATTGGTGTAATAGTTTAAATGGGGTTATAGTTAGGTTATGGCTAATGGGATTTTGGGTTTGGGCTGGTTGTAATGGTTTTGGATTTAGGAAATGGATTTTGGACTTTGGGCTTTTAAACTATAAGGCTTATAGATAAGGCTTTTATGGGCTGACCCGGCCCATTAACTTGGGTGCAGGTTGGTCCATTTAAGATGCACACGTCTTTGGCTTTGACTTTTCACGCTTTATCCATTCTCGTGCTTGGTTTTGTCAGTTTTGGCTTCATTTTTGTCCTTTAGTGAATATCCGTTACCTGCACATCATAAATCACAAAACACACAAATACAATGCCTTTTTGATATATTTTCGTCATTTTAGGCTCGTTTTTACAGGTAAAAGGTATGTGTAATTAAGCACATACCAGCAATCACTTTTGACTTATTCACAGATTCGGTACAATCAGCCACACTTTTCCTTTCAACTCTTGAATGTGGTTTTTCAAGTTGCCGATTGTTGTGTTCTTTGCTTGTAGCTGAGCTTTCAATTCATTTATTTTAAAAAATTCATGAAATTCAGGAGAATCCTGATTTTCACATAGTTGGTCATTTTGAAACCTTTCTTTACTTTGTTGCATAGTAATTTCAAGAGAAATGAAGTGCTTTTCAAGTTTTGAATAACTTTTTAAAAGTTCAATAAAGACATCTTGTTCAATCATATCTTTCTTTTTGACAAGCTCAGCTTTAAGTTCTAACACCTTACTATACTCAGCAATATAACTCTTTTCCAACTCAACATATGCAAGATTATTATCATTTGCAGGCAACACACATTTATGTTCAAAACTAACATGCATTGCAGTACACATATAATCTTGAAAAATGATTTTTTCCAAGAGACGATCATTTTCAATGAAGAGTTCTTTCTTTTGAATTTCAAAACACTTCCTATCTACAGAACATTGTTCAACCTCGGTTTCCATTTGATTAAAAACCTCTTTCATGTGGGTAATTTCTTTTGCAAGACCTTGATCAAACATTTGAAAGTATTCTTTTAAGGTTTTGACAAATGGAATCACTTCTTTGTTAAAAGCTCCTCGAATGTGTTCAAACCCCCAAGTTCCTTCATTTTGACCAGTGACTTTGGTTTTGACAGTTATGACCTTGTCAAAATCATTCAAATGACTTCTCATTTTATTAAAACTATCTTTGACCAAACTTATTAAAGAAAGTTCACGAGGAATTTCCTTCTGAACTGGTTATGGTTGAACTGGTGGTTTTTCAGAGACCGGTTTAGAAATTGGTAACCAAAAGGCTTGTTCTGCAGACATTTATTTTTGAGGCACAAAATGCTTAACAAAATGCTCATATAATCCATTCAGTGCAGTATAATCAATTGGAGTGATGTCCACTCTTTTCTCATTCATAATTGGATCATTTTGTTTTTCAAACATTTTAATTCTACTTTCTTCGGCCAATATTAATGTCTCTTCAGTATCAATCATAGACAGTGCATCATGTTTCTTAACTATGGTATGACCACAATATAACGCAGGTTGTTTTCTTTGAGCTTGAGTCAGATACAAAGGATTTTCATAACCAAGTGCTGTTTTGTGATTTTCATCGTAAAAAACTTGAGGTTTTTGCTAACATATGCATCATTTGCACAGTTTGACCTTGTTTGTAAACAATGTTTTCAAGAGCTTTCTTTTTATTTTACAAATGGAATGATTTCCTCAATATATTTCTCTTGTTTTTCTTTGTTTTCCTTTTTTAAAACATCAACGGTTGTTGACAAAGTCTTTTGACTTTCAAAATTTGCAGAAAGTTGTAATTTTAACGTTTGAATTTGGTTTTGAAAATCAGCAAACTTTTCATTTCTATCAACAATTACACCTCGCATTTGACCATCAATATACTTTTCTCTATCAGTTAAATCAAATATTTGTCTTTCTTCAAAAAAATTAATTTGTTCTTTACATCTTTCAAGCTCAGCAGTTAATGATTCATTTACTGTCTTATTCTCCTGATTTACTGCATTGCATTTGGCTACTTGGCTAGACATTTCCTTAATTACAGACATAATCATTTCATTTTGTTGGTCAGGAGATGCAATACTTTGAAACACTTCATATTTGCTCTCTTTCAGATATTGATCATACGAGATAACATTGTTGTCACTTGTAATTTTAATATTTAAATCATCATCAATAACAGGTTGTTCAGAATATTGCATCTCTTGAACATTATGTTCAAACACAATATTATCATGAAAAGTGTTGTAATTTGGTACCTCAGAGAGAACATCTGAACCATAATTAGAAAGATTTGCCATGAATGCTGCACTTTTGTAGGTGCTTCATCAACGTCAGAATCGAATGCATCAATACCATCTGTCTTGAAGATAACATTGGTTGTCAGTGCTTGAGCAGCTGGGTCTGAATTAACTCTTTTTCCTTTATCTTCCAAAAATGCAATATGTTCCTCATCCAAAGCAACTCTTGCTTCTTGAGCTTGTGCTAGTTGCATCTTTTCCTTGAACCATTCTAAATTATGTACCCTCTTCAATTGAGTACATTGTCTTGCAATATGACCTTCACCTCTGCAGTTGTAGCATCGAATGACCTTTGACTGATTTGCAGTAGCATTTCCCGTGTTGAATAACCTCTGTTCTAATAGCATTACCCCTTGCAACATCACCCGCATTAGTTTGAGTCTGTTGGTTTTGCTCATTTTGATTATTGGGTTGTGGGTTGTTGATTGAAGTAAGGATAGCATTTAAGAGGATTGCATTAGAATGAATGCATGGATGATGTACAGATTTTGAAGATAGGATCAGTCAGTGGGAAAAAGGAATTTGTTTAGTACAGAATGATCTGAATCAAGTTGTGGAACAACTGGCAGGTGAATGATTGGATGAACACATGGTTGATTCATATGATTGTTGATGTAGGAAAGGTGAGCTAGAATGGTTTGGTTGTGAAGAGGAATTGGGCAAAAAGTAGTAGTGTGTAGCAGTGATTGATGAAGTTGTGATGTACTGGAAGGTGTAGTTATATTGATTTAGCATCGCAAAGCAAGGTGGATCTGGAATCTTTGTCTCATCATAATATAACTTCTATTAGAATGTGCTTCATGTTGCCTTAAATAAGCATACAACTGATCAAAGTTTGTATTGTGCATGTCTTTTGCTAACTTCACATCGGTTACAAACTTGCTCCATTCTGGCTGAAGATGATTGACAAATTTTGTATTAACTTGAAGTGGTTTCATTAAAATTCAAATTGTGTTCATGTCATTCATCAGTTGTGCAAATCTCAAGTAGTGCGAGTGAATCGTTTCTCCTTTGTCTGAAGTAAATGTATCAAACTCATTGTACAACTTCGATTCTCTTTCTTGCAACAAGAACTCTGAACCTTCAATAAGTAACTTGACTCTATCCCAAATTTCCTTGGCAACTGTATGATGATTCACAAGACTGTAAACATCTAGTGGTAAGCCTTGAAGGACAATGTTAGTTGCTCTTATGTCACAAGCTTCACGAATTTTTTTCGCCTCTGTGAGATTTTCATAAGTTCTATCTCTTGTGGATGCAAGTGTAGTTGGAGTTGCAGGGACCTGAATTGTTCCATATTGAAAGGGTCCATTGATGACTGAGTCATAAAGTTGTTTGCCATGTTCCTTACCTTTGATGTAGAGTAGCATACGACTTTTCCCTGAGTTATACTGACTTTTATCAAGCATAGGAGGATGATTATCAGAACCTGCAATAATAACATTATCAACCATTGTAGACATCATGAAATGAAATGAGTGATGTGTGAAATGAAATTAAGGATCTTAAGTAGATTAAGTGATGTTGTTGTGATTTGTGAAACTTGAGTGCTTTTCTAAACATTTGTAATGAAGTGTATTGGATTGTAGCTTAAACAAGGACTAACGGTTTAAGTTAAAGCAAACTAGATCATTAACGGTTCATTGATAAGTAACCAAGGACGAATGATGCAATTTAAATCAAGCTTGAGGGTAAACAGTTGAGTTATAAAGAACAAAGGACGAGTGAGGAATTAAGTTTGAAGGTTGAAGGACTAAATCTGTTAGGGACGAAAGGTAAATGTGGTTTCAACTTTGAGTGACTGAATTGTTAAGGATGAAAGTTTGAAGATTGTGAAAACTTAGAGGACTGATTCTGTAAATTCATGTTAGGGTTTCATTTTTGAATAAAATGCTTCCCGCCAAACACTTTCTTCTTCTACCTTGAGGCAAATCGCTACATGAACCCTCAAATAACTTGAAAAGTTGACAAACCGCGTGAGTGATGTATATCAAATCGCCTCTTGAAGTATAGATCAAACCGCTGTCAAATCTTACTCAAATCGCCTCATAATATGTTCTTCTTCTTCGTTGAAACCTTAAACACAAACACCAAGCTTCAACTCGCCTTATAGTCACCTCAAACCGCTTGATGAAGTCTCAACCCACGTTAACAAAATCATGACGAATTTATGATCAAACCGTTGTTATTCAAATCGCCTTATGAATGAGAAGTGATCAAACCGCTGAAACCCTAGTTGTCAATCCTATAGAAGCTATGATGAATAAACCGCCATTGAAAGAAGGACAAATCGCTTTGTTTATAATCATTCAAATCACTGCCTTGCTATGATCAAACTGCAGGGAAGATAGGAACTCAAATCGCCTTATATAAAACAGTCAAATCGCTTTGTAGACAGCTAAATCACCTGGGAAAGAACTCAAACCGCTGGGCACACTTAGGTCAAATCGCTTTCAGAGGCTCAAACCGCTTATATTTGTAAATCAAATCGCTTGTGATGAAGTACTCAAATCGCTGTGAAACCCTAGACAAATCGCGAGAAACTTACAACCAAATCGCCTAAGAAGTTGCCAAACTGCCTAACTGATCTATCAAATCGCTGACTTCTTCTTATCAAACTGCTGCCTTCATTCTATCATATCGATGTCTTCATAAAAGAAGACCTATATTTTTTTTCTTCTAAAATAAGCACTGTTAGGACAGAATTAAGCCAGTAACACAACCACTTATTCACTTTAACATGTTTTAAGAGGATTAGCTTAAAGTTTTTCACGAAATAACCTAAAAATTTTAACCACTTTTTAAGATAAGACAAGACTTAAATAAGCTATAAAACGTTTTAAATAATCTGTGAAAAACCTAAATAAGCCACGCGATAAGGTAATAATAAGCTGGTTATGGTTTTTAGAAAGAAAAACTGACGTCTTTTTACCAAATAAGCCAAATCCAAACACTCCCTCAACACTAAGCCGAGATAAAATAAGCACTAAAAAGCTGATAAAAATAGTTTTTAAACCTAAATAAGCTACAAACTATAATCCTTAATATGCTAGAGTTGTTTTTATCAAAGAAAGTTTAGACCTTTTATCAAATAAGCTAAATCCAAACACTAGCCGAGACCTAATTATCTATAAGAATAAGCAAGAAAAATAAGTAAAACAAACAACAAATTACTTAATCCACCCCATGACTCTTGATACCAATTGTAGGATATTAGATTTTATACAAATGATGCTATTCTAGAGACAGAAAGAAATAGACTTAGAGAGAGATGGATGGGAGAATACACCAAAAACACACACTTAGAAATGTGAGAAATGTGTTCAACCAACACCCTCTCCATGTGTGGAGAGGGCTTTATATAGGTACACGACATGGGCTTTCCATAGCCCGATCCGATTAGATTACTTAGATATTACATAACTTAGACTACGAGCTAAGACACGAAATACTGAGAGCGACCGATCATTTTCTGGATTCCTAACACAACGATTACAAGCTCTAAGCGGACTTTTTATTTATATGTTTTATATATAACTTTTTAATTGTAGTTTTTATAACTAAATGTGTAGGTGATAAATAAATGTATAAAAATGATATGGAAAGTACAAAAATGTGAAAGTGATGAATTTACTTACAAGAATGTGAATAGATGAATGAACCAAGTATATATTACCCGAATATATATATATATATATATATATATAACCCGGACTAGTAAACCAAAAACCCACTATGTGGTATATATCAACCCAAATCATTGAAAATCAAAAATGATGAACACCCTTTTTGGGTATATGATGTGCCGTACAAACCAAAGGAATAGAAAGAGAAAGGGAGAGAAAACTTTTGCAATGTGTTTTTGTGTGAGAACAAATGATACTATTGCTCTCTTTTTATAAAAACTTGCACATGTTGGGGTTCAGACTATGTAGATTACAAAAAAGGGTTGAGCAATATTGAGAAGTTACCTCTAGCCCAAGGTTCAAAATATATGGGTGCCCACTTTATACAATGCAAGACCAAAAAAATACAACCCATATGGGTGGGGTGGGTTTTGGCCGAGCAAAGGGGAGGGGATGGGACAGGTGTTTTCAAAATTAATTTTTTTATGAGTGATTAAATATCTAGACATTTTAGCTTGGAGGAAAAAAATGCATGTATGCATGCATACAAATGCAATATGAAACTATTTTACGTAACCCATAAAATATACGTACGCGGCATATAAAAATATTCACATAAAGTTATAACACGCTAGTTATGAGTATACTAAACTTAGTCTAATGTCGGAACGTGTCCGAAGTTGTTTTTGCTAAAACGCGGGATAACCTCCCGGTTATGAGTTAAAGTAAACACATAAATATTTAAAGTGAAATATAGCAAGTTAACAGTCAAATATTAACCTGAAAAATTACCGGTTGTTATAAAAAGAGACATTGATGACACCTGGAGCAAATGGGTTTGATACAATTTTGAAGAATGTGAACACCTTTTGTACATCGTATGATATTAAAGTGTTGAAGATGGACGAAGCATGTGAGGCTAAAAGAAATCGAACATTTGGCATAACAAATCGAAATTATTTTAAGGCCGACATATTTAACACTTGGATATGCAAATCCAAGAGTTTGGTGATCGCTTTAGTGAGATAAGCACAAACTTACTTGGTAACATGTTAGCTTTGAGTACGTGTGCTTCATTTTCTATCTTTGACGCCCCAAAGCTCATTACCTTGACTACTTTATGTCTAGATGATTTTACCGATTATGATAGGTTTCATCTTAAGCGAGAACTTGACCTATATCGTGTGAATGTGGTTCAAAATGAAGATTTTTCAAAGCCGAACACTATTCAAGAGTCACTGAGGAGATGGTGAGATTAGATAAACATAGCTCTTTTCCTTTGATATATAAGTTACTGAAGCTCGCTTTGGTTTTTCCCGTGGCTACTCCAACATTGAAACGATGTTTTTCCACAATGAAGTTGATAAAGTCGGATGTCCGTAATTGAATGGGTAATAGATTTTAGAACCACACTCTAGTTTGTAGCATAGAAAAAGAAGTACTCCCTCCGTCCCATATTAAGTGTCCATTTATGACTATTTAAGTCTTTTTCTTCAACTTTGACTTAATTATTTCTTCTTAAAAGTTATATGATACCTCAATGCAAAATATATGAACATGGATAGAGTTTTCGAATGTATTATTTAATTGTATAATTTTCAGTAAAGCATAATATAACATAAAGAAAAATATATACGGTCAAAAATTTTATAGAAAAAAGCTGTTGTTAAGATCCCGATCCTGAACTTTAGGATCATTACATTTACGATACCCAGCAAAGCAAACGATCTCAGAGATCCTACGTAGGATCTTTGCTTGCTTAGGATCTTATAGGATCCCGATCTGAACCATAGCAAAGGATCTATTAGATCCTTCTACGATCCGATCTTTACTTTTCTCGACCATCACGAACTAAATTCTACATTTATTGAGTTGTTTTCTAGATATTAAAAAAACACAATTCATCTTCTTAAAGAATTTTATAATATAATTTATGACAACATAACCATGAAACAATTAAATTAATTTTGTGTTTAGATATATAAATACATTTGTAGATTTGTATAATATTACAAAGATTATTAAGAAAATAACATTATAGTAGGATCTTACGATCCCGATCATACTTTACGATCTCGATCTTGCAAAGACGAAAACGATCCTGGGTAGGAACCCGATCTTGACAACCTTGGAAAAAAGAATTCAAAAAGTCAAAAATGGACACTTAATATGGGACGGAGGGAGAATCATTAACATAGGAAAATGTATATGTGATGAAGCGGTTTCAATCCATGAAAAATCAAAAGGAAATAGTAAATTGATTTAGGCCGATCGAGGACTTTGTTAACTTATGCATCATTTCTGTAGATATCACTCTTTATTCTATATAACTTAAAACTTGAGATAAAAAATATTTTTTGAGCCACACATATTTAAATTTTCAAGGATCCGCCACTCATCGCATTACATCTTACGTGAACACATTCAACCAATATAAAACACCAATTATTGTGACATAAACCAATGCCCCATTAGATTATATTATGCCACCATGAGGTAGCCGAAGCCACTTTCCACATGCGGTATCACTCTCCTGAATGCGGCCACACTAACCGGATACGACCATCACAAAACTTTTTTGAAGATTATCATTAATCATCTAATTTGGAATAATATCATATTTATATATCTAATACACATTGGAAAGTATCCAGATACTTGTAAATAACATAGAGTGAACTAAAGGTCCATTTTTCAATAAAATAAGACCCTTAAAAACAAGCCACTACAGTTTGTATGGTTCAAATATAATTACACCTTCAAAACCATAATAAGCTACTAAAAATGACCAAAAAAGCAAGACCAAAACCAAGCTATTGTTTTGAACAATACTAGCAACAGGCGAAAACACAATAAACACAGACATCACACTTGTAGCTCATTTTTTCTTCAACATCTTGGAACCCATTTAAAGATCTGTCGATTTTGAGCTTATTATACTCATACATCAAGTATTTAAACATAGAAGCACTCGGTTAGGCAAAATCAAACTTTTATGGCGGGCACACCCTAAAAAAATTTCAAAGAGTGGCAAGAACAGGTATGGTAAAATAGAACTGACCCTCATTGTGAACAATTTCGGGAGTCCGCTGACTTGATTGTTCCTTCTTTGCCTCCAATACCCAGCCATGGAAGCAGCCCTGCAACGTTCTGCTAGAACCCCTCAGAAGTGGACCACGATTGGTGCAGGTGGCAAACGTGCTTTAGGAACATAGTCCAGCCATCACTTCTCCACTATTTTCACATTCAATAATCAACGTCTACAGCCCATGGGTCCCACTCTGTATTCCAACACAATAAGAATTCAATACCGTTCGCATTTGTAGAAGATAAGTCCAAAGGGAGTTCACTCACGTAACACATGAAGAAAACAGAAGACTGGTTACCCATAATCTTACAATATTATAAGATTCTTAAAGCTGTAATTTTAGTTTTTCATAAACTAATTCTGGCAGGATTATTACATACTAGTAACAGCCATTGTGGCATCAAATTTATACGGGCATCAAGGTTGGCTAAAGAGTACTTCTACTAGGAGCAAAGTATAAAAGTTAAAAAGCAAACAGTTTAAAGAGTGAGACTGAAATTCAGAACTTCATGAAGAATGCTTGATCACTCCTTTTTGGCATCAATAGAAGCTTACCACACACAAAAATTTCCTACCTGTTGTTAAATAGGATATTATTCTACCTTGTTTCCTAAGCTGAATTTCTTAATTTTACCCAATTGACCCGCTAGGTATAAAACATAATCCAAATGGACCCATTCATAAGTAACTTACTCAAAATTGCAGAACCAGATAAGAATTTGATGGTGCAGTAACACAGTACACATGGAATGCCACAATTGCATATATAAAGTTTATATATTGATCACGAACCAGAAGGGTCTATTAGGGCATCTCGAACATCAAAAGTCCAATTGTAGAGGTACACTCGGATATGAACAGAATTAAAGTTCGTGAAAGAACATGCATTCAGATCATTAAGCTATATCCGGTATAAGTCAACAATACTTCAAAGAGTATCATTCTCAGATTTAAAGAAAGGAGTTAAGCCCATGTATAATGACTAGCAACTGTATAATTTAACCATGATACACTCAAAACTCAGCTATGTCAAATTTTATGACGAACTCCTCAATTTAAATATTACAAAAACTGATCAGTGCATGGTTATTGGTACGGGTCAGGTCGGGATGGGTTGACCCGCAACACGTTTGTCAATTATAATCAAATTCATTATGAATAAATTATTGTCAATTATGGTTACAAAAATCATATCTTTCCATAACAATCTAACTGTTTAAATAAAATGATTAGGGAGATCAATGCATAAAAAGACCACATTATGCGCTTTTCAACCCATTTGACCCGTTTTCTTTTATGCTATTTCGTTACCCTTTTGGAGGTAAAAGTGTAAAAGCATAACCCAAACCAAACCAAACCATTCTTAAGTAAATGGGTAGAAATGTTGCCTCTAGGAAATAGTACTGATACATAGTATAGACATTTATCTTACACTATTAACAAGATATCACTTTTTGATGGTCATTGTAGGAGGTTGATATCGTCAGTCAAGTCAAAAAAACCGTTACACAACCATCTTATAAGTCTATATTAGTAAACTACTGAGTATTACATAAGCCTAACCTTAAAGCTTTTACTTGAATAGTAAAAATGCTTATGATTGATATCCCATATATATGCTAGTCTTGTTAATCTTCGGTGCCGGATTCTGTCAATGACGTTTTCAAGGTAACTTGAAATAAATTTGTTCACATGTTAAAAGATATAAGATTAAGACATGTGCAAGTTGCTAATGGAAGTGATTAAGCAACTTGCTTGTAACCTTGTAGAGATGAGTAGGGTTACTTTACTACAACACAGCGAACTACAACCCCAAGACTACATAGAGCACCATATATGTACATATAATGAACTTATTATGTGCATAACCATTATGTAAATACAATTCATTTGTGTGATATACAAAAATAGGAAGTGCAGCAATTGACCTAAAGCAAGTGCTTTATTACGTTGGTCGACAACAACAATATTATTTGCTAATCTCTATGATACACAACAACATTTCTTTTTAAAACAAGACTTCAAAAGCTTTGAAGGAAAGATTTGAGGAAAGCATGTAGACTTTTTAAGTTGGATGTTAATGGAACCTTCTTCATCTTTATGTTTCGTGTTCTTGTTAGTCTTTTTGTCGTGGGTAGTACCTGCAGAAACTTCCATTGGCATAGTAGCAGTTGTTGGAATGCCAATGAGTTGATTAATCATTTCTAAAACCTCACTCATCTTTGGCCTTGACTTGGGGTCACTAGACAAGCAAGAATTTGCTATTATGGACAACTCCTGTGCGGATTTGAATGAGTACTTACCTCCGAGTCTCGAATCAATGATTGTAAATTGTAATGAACTTTTTGGGGTTTAGTTGGGGATTCACCCATTCTAATAATTCTTCATGCCGAGGCCCGTTCTCGTGTAATGGGTGCCTATATTAGAGTTATTATTCGAACTTTGACTAGTTCAGAGAGTCAGTTAGAGTTGCTGAATAAGTCTAGAGATATTCTAGACGTTATGGTCCTGTTTTCTAGTTTGAGTATGTCAAGTTAGTTGAGTCTTTTTAGCCTAACTTTAGTTTATTTCCGTTGTAACTCTTGCCTATTTAAAGGCTGCAAGTCAAGATAATAAAGCAAGAAAAGCAGTAGCTATTTTTCCACTCCAAAAGTAAGTTTGTTTATCAATTTATCCAACAATTGTGATATCAAGAGCCAGGTTCCTTCTTTACTGGGCACTTTTGTTTACCTTTTTTTTGACAATGTCAGCTAGCACAAACACTCTCAATGTATCCCAACCAAATATTCCAATTTTCAAACGTGATTCATACGAATTTTGGAGCATTAAAATGAGGACTCTTTTTAAGTCTCAAGATCTGTGGGACTTGGTAGAAAATGGTCTTGCAGAAACCGGTGATGAAGATACACGGTCTCGAGAAAATCAGAAGCGTGATGCAAAAGCTCTTTTTTTCATTCAACAGGCTGTGGAAGAATCGATTTTTTCAAGAATTGCTGCAGCAACTTCTTCCAATGAGGCGTGGACCATTCTCAAAACTGAATTTCAAGGATCCTCCAAGGTCATCACTGTCAAGTTGCAATCTCTTAGACGTGATTTTGAAACCTCCTACATGAAGCATAATGAATCTGTCCAGGAGTATTTGGCTCGAATTTCTTCTATTGTCAGCCAAATGAGATCTTATGGTGAAAAAGTAACTGATGAAATAGTGGTCACAAAGGTGTTAAGAAGTTTGGATCCTAAGTTTGATCACGTAGTTGCAGCTATCGAAGAATCAAAAGATCTCTCTCTCAGTTTTTCGTTGATGAACAATGGTGGTCCCTTTCAACCATGAAGTGCGGATCAACCGATCAACTATTCGAGAAGAAGAAAAGGCTTTTCAAATGAAGGGAGAGCCTGAATCTTCATATCAGCGTTCAAGAGGACGTGGAAGAGGTAGTTTTAGAGGCCGTGGCCGAGGTCGAAATGCTTCCCTTCATTGTTCTTATTGCAACAAACCCGGACACACTGAAAAGTATTGCTGGTCTAAACCCGAGGAAGCAAAGTATGTTGAAGAAGAGGAGGACGAAAATTACTTATTCATGACACATGGTGATCCAAAAGAAAGTACTAAAGATATTTGGTACATAGATAGTGGTTGCTCTAACCACATGACGGGTGATAGATCCAAGTTCGAAAATCTCGACGAATCAAGAAAGTCACAAGTTCGTCTTGGGGATGACAAACAAATAAAAGTAGAAGAGCGAGGAACAGCGATGGTAACATCACATAATGAGAAAAAGTTAATACGTGATGTTAACTTTGCTCCATGTTTGGCTCATAATCTGTTAAGCGTTGGACAACTCATGGAGTCAGGCCATTCAGTTTTGTTTGATGATGGTGAATCTGTAGTGGCTAATAAGACGACAGGTAAAGTTGTTGCTCATCCTCGTATGTCACCAAATAGGATGTTTCCACTTGTTTTTTCGAGTCACACGGAGTCGGTAATGATAAGCAAAACCATGGAAGAGACTGAGTTGTGGCATCTGAGATATGGACACTTATATATTAAAGGGTTGCAGCTATTGAAAAATAAGCAGATGGTAAACGATATTCCTGATATCAAGTCACTCACACATGTATGTGAGGGATGTGCACTTGGAAAGCAAGCTAAGAATTCATTTCCAGTTGGAAAGTCCAAACGCGCTACTGATGTATTGGAGTTGATTCATGCCGACTTATGTGGACCTATGAAATCAGAATCTTTGGCGGGAAGTAAGTATTTTCTTCTTTTTATTGATGACTATAGTCGGATGAGTTGGGTATATTTCTTGAAGCTCAAATCTGAATCGTTCGAGTGCTTTAAGAAGTTTAAAGCAATGGCAGAGAAGCAAAGTGGAAAGGTTGTGAAAGTGTTGCGCACGGACAGAGGTGGCGAGTTTTGTTCAAAGGAATTTACAAATTTCTGCGAAGAAGAAGGCATTAAAAGAGAGCTTACGGCTCCTTATACACCAGAGCAAAATGGTGTGGCAGAGCGAAAGAACCAAACTGTGGTAGAAATGGCAAGATCAATGATGAAAGGAAAGGGGTTGCCCGACATGTTTTGGGCAGAAGGTGTCGCTACAGCAGTATACCTCCTAAACATATCACCAACGAAAGCTGTTTGGAATGAAACACCATATGAAGTCTGGACTCGAAGTAAGCCTTCAGTAAGTCATTTGCGTGTATTTGGGTGTATATGTTTTGCGCTACTTACTAATCACAGACATAAGTTAGAAGAAAAGTCTCGAAAATATATTTTTATCGGTTATTGTGCTCAATCGAAAGCCTATAGGTTATATGATCCTTTGACCAAGACATTCACAGTGAGTAGAAATGTGATTTTTGATGAAGAAGCCTCATGGATTTGGGATAAGCAGCCTGGTGAACAAATAAGCCAAGTTGATTATGAAGAAGATGCAAGTAAGAATATGTGTCCGCCTACTCCAGCAAGTTCTGAAAAGTCTACACCACCTACTCCAGCAAGTAAGGATACAACACCATCTAAAACAAGTTTGTCTTCTAACTCACTTGAGGAGTCCTTTTCCGATGAACTTATTCCAGTGGATGCCACTCAACTACGTAGAAGTGAACGGGGTAGAGTTCCTCGACGACGGTTTGAAGTTGAGGGCGAGGTAAAACAATCCTTGGTTCTGTTTGCAGGAGATCCAGTTACAGTCGAAGACGCAATGGAAAAGAAAGAATGGAGAGATGCAATGGAAGATGAATTATTGTCCATACAACGCAACGGAACTTGGAAACTCGTAGATCTGCCCGAAGGTAAAAATGTAATAAGTTTAAAATGGATTTTTAAAACTAAATTTTTACCAGATGGTAGTATCCAGAAGTATAAGGCCAGATTAGTGGCACGTGGCTTCTTACAGCAACAAGGCATTGACTTTGAGGAAACGTTTGCTCCGGTTGCACGCTTTGAGACGGTTAGGCTTATTCTTGCACTTGCAACGTATAAGCAATGGAAAGTATTTCAGTTTGATGTGAAATCTGCCTTCCTGAACGGTGATTTAGAAAAAGAAGTTTATGTATGCCAACCACCTGGGTTCAAAAATATGAAAGAAGGAAACAAGGTCTATCGATTAAGGAAAGCTCTGTACGGGTTAAAACAGGCACCTCGAGCCTGGTATAGCAAGATCGATAATTTTTTTCATGAAAATGGGTTCGAAAGAAGTCAGCATGAGCCAACACTTTATGTGTAGAACCAAGGTACTCATGGTTTTTTAATCGTAAGTCTTTATGTTGATGATATGACTTATACAGGTTCTTCTTTCGACCTCATATCCGAGTTCCAGTAATCCATGAAAAGCATGTTTGATATGACGGATTTGGGGGAGTTACAAT